>PVYP01002790.1:33097-43236 GCA_002995295.1 Rhizopogon vulgaris
GCCAATACCAATTGCAATAGTAATGCAAAGCTCAAGCGTAGAGTAGGCTACATATAGTAACTACCAAAGGTTACTAAGTCACGTGGTAAGGGGGTTCTTGCTTGAACTTGATTTCTTAAGTTTTAACTGCCAAAGCGTCATGGTCCTGAATCTCTCTTAACTTGCACCGCAGTTCTTCTAGCTGTCACGATGCCTGTAACCCGCTCAAGTCAACAGCCTGCAAGCTCTCCCGCTAACTCGCCATATCCATCGCCAAGACGACCCACCCGCTCAACACTGAACCAAAGCGCCGCTGCAGAAGTTATCGTTTTGTCCTCAGATGACGAGGGTGCGCGGCCGAGCACGAGTAAATGTGGCTCGTCGACAAGGTCCAAAAGGAAGCCCTCTAAGAAACCGTCTTCTACGGGCGAGGTCTTGGAGATATTCTCATCTTCATCCGATGAAGGGCCAACGCTTCCCAAAGGGGCAGCAAAGGGTTCTGAGGGATTGGCTTCCCAGCGCGAGCTCTCCAGATTGAAACGCGTATGTCTCTGTTATTGTCATTCAATCTCGAATCTGAGGGATGAAATTAGACAAACGAACACCTAGAACACCAGCTTGCTGACCATCGCTTACAACTTGACAATTCGACGAAGCGGCTCAAGAAACAGGCTCAAGAGCTTACCGCCCAACGCAATGAGCTTGCCGCAAAATGTGAAGAAATCGATGCTAAGTGTCGGGAAATCGAATCGCAGCGCCAGAAACTTGCTGCCTTGCAACCGAAAGGAGCGTCGGGATTGTTGATTGTATGAACTTTTTTTTATCTCTCCTCTTGCTCTCTGAGTTTTTCTGTGCAGGATGATGCCAAGCTGGAGGACGCGTTCTCTTGCGTTATATGCGCGAATTTGATGTATTCTCCGTACATGTAAGCTTCCATTTTGGACTCGCTTTCTATACAACCAACTTTCCTGACCCAGACTACTCGACTGTGGCCACTCCTATTGCGAGGCATGTCTGAAAGGCTGGTTTGATGAAACGCTCTCGAAATATATGCGCGCGAATCCCACATACAACATGAACCGTGATTCCATGCCTCGAAATTTCCCCCAACTTCTTCACATTCTTCAGTCGTACATCTCGTATCCGCTTCGGACGCAACTACTAGAGACATATAATAATTCTCCACAACGGCAGCCAGAGTACACCTGTCCAGGTTGTCGGAGGGAGGTCACGGCGAAACCAGTCGTGAACTATGTGATCAAGGACGTCGTTTCAGTAATCGCGAGCGTGCTTGGACAATCAGATACTCAAATCCAGTCTTCTACCCCTCGACTTGGGCAGCAGATAGGTCCATTCAATGGGTTTTTTCCCCCATAGTCAGTTTTCCCCTATTGTATTTTAGACGTTCACTCCCGTTAGTTTACCTCCTATTATACACACAGTAAACTAAACTATGGTACAGTACATGCGCAGATGCACTTATTACTAGAAAGCAAACAGGACAACATGCAGATGATGTACAAGATGACTTGAGAATATATGCACGAGCATCTACTTTTTCCTGGGTTTGTGCTTTACTCTGGGTTTCTTCGGGTTTGCTGGTATGGGGCCTTGGACTATTTCAACTTCATCGTCGTCCACAGAAGCCTTTCGTTTCCGTCCTCCCATTGAGCCAGAACCAGAGCCAGTCTCCCCGACACCATCTCTAGTTGAAACGGAGGTCCGGTTACTGGGACTGCGACGCGCCGAGCTAACTGATCCTCGAGACCGTACAGAAGATGCTGGCGATACTCTCCTCGACCCCGGCTTCTGCACCCCAAAGATAGGTAGACTGCCCAGCTCGTCACCTCCCTCTCCTGTGTCACGCTCTCCAGCAAGGACATCAGTGTGCGCTTGAAGCCGTGTCTCGCGCCAGTCTCGACGGAAGACATTCTCGGCCGATAGTTTGTCTTCGAAAACACCTTCCAACCTGGAGGGCATACGATGCTCGTCATCGTGCATAGGGGTGATCAAACGATCTCCCGTGGCTTTCGCCGCGAACAGTTCGAGTGACAATGAGGCCGTGTTTCGTATGGCCCCGTCATCCTGGTCATCCCCGCCGAGGTTCTCTATCCATTCCCATGGTCGGTTCTGAACGAGCGCGTCATAGACGAGATGTCCTGTGCTATCTCGATGTGCGAGGGCGAGGTCTTGGATGACTGCATTTGGTCTGAGATGCGGGAGGAGAGTCAAAAGCCGTCCTCGATGCGAACCAGGGAGGGATGGAAGATGAAGTGATTGGAGTATTGTGGGGTAATACTTGAACAGATCGGGCGTTGAAGTTTTGGAGTGGAGAGAAAGGTCTGTGTAAAGGATGTGTGGGCGAGCTAGAATCACCACGACTCAATTGCAGCATACCGTCTATGAGAAAGTAAAACGTATCAAGCAGCAGTGCGAACGCGACAGCGTCATGTGAGGGGCCACATGCATGAATCTGCGATTGCGTCATCTCAGAAATCCCATACAAGTATACTATTTACGCACCATAACTAGGCCAAAGAGAACTGGTGCCACTTTCTCGCACGTTTCTCGAAATTGCGTTGTCCATATCCCAGAGAAACCAAGGTCGAACTGAAGGAGCCGAGCCAGAAAAATGACAGCTTGAGTGAGTATGCGAAGGGACTGTTCAGTCGCTTTGCAGAACATCACGTCTGCCAATTGAAGCGACTCAAGAATGGTCTTTGCAAGTCGCTCCTGCGTTGGAATGTCAAGATTCAGTGCAGTTTCTTCCTCTCGCAATGGCTCTGACACGTGGGAGAGTACGCGAAGCACTTCTCCCGCACGATCAACCCGCATCAGCAACGACTCGGGAGTCGAGGGAGCAGGAACTTGATTGAGAATGTCAACGATGCTCTTAAAGCCGTTATTTATGAACTTTTCGTCGCCTTCAGCATGTGTCAACTGCGAGTACAAATCACTCACTTTAATCGCCACCGGGCCATCGACACCCCTCGCCATCTCTGCGATAAAATATGCTTCTTCTGAGGCCATCGAGTGGTGGAAGATCAAGGATGTCATTTTATCGAGTGATGCACTCGCACCCTCCTTGGTCGACTCACAAGCAAGCGCCCGTCCAAGTTGCCTCAGCCCGAACTGCAGCTGAACTGCTGTCGCCGCAAGTCTCCAGGGGCTCAGAACAGATGGTATCCCCGTGCTTAAGAACGAGTTAACATCTGTATCTATGTAGCGTGAACATCATGAATCATTCTATATCGTGGGTTTCCATGCACCTTCATTGGATTCGCTCAGAATCAATTTCAGTGCGTTGACGAGTGGTTCACAAAGCGTTTCTGCGACCATTCCAGACTGAATCGGGTGTTCAAAGCCCCTGCGGACGGCGTCGAGATTGCGATAGCATGATTGTCTGATGTCGCGACTCTCGCACGTCCGCAGGAGAAGATCCCGTGCGATTGCGCGAAGATCATCTGAAACCACGCTATTGTGTTCCAGGAGTACCAAGGTCGGTATATTGCTGGCCAGAAGAGTGAAATGAGGCTCTCGGAAGGCGTCCTGTCTCCGCGTGTGGATACGTTGTGCATCAAGGAGCTCCTGCGGGATGATCGGGCTGATGAAACACTCTTCCTGGAGCACGAGGACGTCGAAGAGGTTACTGGCTGCCTGAACAAACGTGTCCATGGTCTGAGGCTGGTAAAACGCGTCTGCGTCGACTCCCAGTTCCCAGGCAGGGTAAACTAGGCCTCGAAGGAGGGTAGTTGTTGATAGCACCCCGTGCACGCACAGAAACAGAAGGACGGCTCTCAGCACATCCCATGTTTCGATCGTCAATCCTAGCACTTCACTTTTACCAGTACCGAGGAACCACTGCAGCACGTCATTATCGATACCGCCAGGAATATGGTTATCAACGTTGAGGAGAAACTGACCGTAGCGGAGTGCATACGTATGACGCCGCTCATGATCCTCGCTCATGACGGGAACTTGGCGCAATGCAGCAATGGTGTTGTCCCAAACTTTCCATGCCCAGTCTGGGGACGTACGATATTTGTACCAGAGACTATTTGCCAGAATGGATGGAGCATCCGGCTTGGAATCTTGAACCAGAAGTAAAATCTCAGTCATGAGTGGTGGGGCAACCTCTGGATGGTCTGTTCTAGGAGCCAGTGCGTGCGTAAACGCTGCAATGTCATTCTCCACCTGAGTTCGTGCCGTAGAATCCAGCTGTCGACAATGGTCCATCTCAACAAGTAAGGTCAGGAGAGATCTGGTTTGCACCCCTCGCGTTCGCCAAAGCAAATGAGCGGAGTAAAGAGCGGAGGTGATGATGCCAGTGACGTTCATTGACGTCCATATAGTTGCAAAGCGGTGGAAAACTTCCCCGACTGCAGTTAGTAAATCAGCGTGGGGCGTTTGGGACAAGACTGAGAGACTAAGCTGCACAAGGGCTGTCAACAGTAGACAAGTGTTGAAGGAAGTATGACACGCACCTCTAGTAAGGAGCCGTAGCTATCAGTATACTTGAGAAGCTCGACAGCTGTACTGTAGGTCTTCAGAACACTGGCCCCATCTAATGGTTGCGACCTACCCGCCTCGTCAAAACAATCAATACAACGCTCTGGTTCTGCTCACCTCGAAGCGAACTTGTGGAAATTCGGAAGCAACCATTGTTTGAACGTTCGGACTTGCTCGAATCGTGGTGCGTCAAGCACAGTAGGACAGCTGGTTCGGAGAGATGTCATAGATACCGAAGGAGGATGGGTCTCACCTATTATTCATTAGCAATAACGAAATTGAATAGAAAACTAATGCTACCGCCAAACACAAGTGGCAAGATTGCGCGAATTTCCTTCCGCATCTCGCGTTCACAAATATCTTCGGGGGTCTGTCGAGCACGAGCCCCGTAGAGAATAACCTTGCGCTGATTCGACAGAGATAACGTCGTGTCGTGTAGTGGTATCCAACGAAGGAAATTGCGATGAAAGGAGGCACTTTCGTCGGGCTGAAGAATAGCTTAGTGAGAGAACAAGCCGAACGTGGTGTACAAATACCTCGCTGCAAGAAAGTCCTTCTTCCCCTCTCGCGACGAGTCTCTGCACATATCCTGCGTAATCGAAAAGCCCTCCCTTCACTAATTTCCCGAACAGAATCGCTACTGCCCTGAGATTGCCAACCTCCCGGGCGACGGTTTTAGTATCGAGCCAATCGAAGAGGTGATCGTGGAGTGTGGCTGAAGAGAGTTCACGGCGTGCGCTACGTTCATGGTATGCTTGGAGGAGGGTCACAGCCGCGTACGGCCGATGTGAGCCGTACTGTAACGGCGTCACAGCCCACGTTAACAAAGTCTCGAGTTTGTCGACAAAGCTCGAGCTTGATGTGGAATCAGGAATCTGAGACGAGAAGAATGGTATAGTGGACATGTCCGTGTCGCTACAGATCGAGTTTAGAATCTGGATATCGACAACCAAGGATCCAAGGCGCTCCAGTTTTCGTGGCGGGAGATTGCGAAATAACATGGCATCATTGCGACGCTGTATATCCACAAAATTATCCGACAGCAAGCGCTGAAAATCACGTCGTCGACAGTCATTAGGACCAGGACCAGTTGTATCTGCCAGTAGGGAACTCAAGAGAGCTGAATGCGCTAGCCATGTGCTGGGAGAAACGAGCGTGTCCGGAAGAGTCACACAAATGCGCTGAAGATATTAAATATTAAATCGTGTCGTACAGCGATATATTAGGATGGTACACACCTGAATTAGAGACTTCAAAATCTCTTCAAGCTTGTTGAGGTGACCTTGCGCCGAAGTCGTCCTGACCTGGAACGGTCAACTACAGGTGCATACATATGGTCGTAAAACTTACTTCGTTCAATTTCGCGATACACGCGTCTAAAAGGGGTTTTGCAAGTGGGCGCTTTGCAAGAACTCCATCGAGATACTCATCGGCCAGATGTGCCATGAATCCTGCTTGAGCAAGGTTACAGGTGGTCATCTGGAAGACTAGCCATGTAAAGAAAGTGCAATGGTCTACAAGCCCTTCATCATAGAAAGGCCGCAGTAATTTCAGACTGGGTACGTGAGCATATGTTTGACCAGTCAAGTCGAACACTGTACCAATACGTGAAACGAGAAACCCATCGGTCTCGGCTTTCTGTGTCAGAGAGGACGCCTTTAAAAGTCTGTTTAATATTCATTCCGGGTCTAGGTGCACTGGGTAGAGCAATGTCGGCCAGTTGTTTCTTGATATAACTAGTCACCACTATCGCCCAATCTACACTGTACTGAGTGGGATTGTAAGATGGTTTGTTTCTCAGACCAGCCTTTGGTCATATAAATAATGCAGTTAAGATATACCATATTAGTACTCACAGTTTCGTTGGCGCCGAACACTCGAAGGAACCAGACTGCACGAGGTATGGCAACATTATTGGTGTGAAGGAGGTCAAGTAAATCGTGTCCTTTTGCGCCATGTGGAACGCTTTTCCCAAGTTTATTCAAAGGCACGTCGGGATTTGCGAGTTCAGCAAACCAGGTTTGTCGCTTAGTATCACTCATGGTCACTCGAGAGGGAATCTTGAATGCTGATGACCTACGATAATGTTTTTAGACAACGTTCAATTCCAAGATACTCAACTTACTGTATAGTAGCAGTATGATCTGTTTTCCGAGTGAAGATATCATTCATGAGGTGCTCGAGGTCGGCGAGCACGCTCTGGTCGAATATGGGTCCCTGCTTCGAGTCCTGCATGAGGAGGATAGAAGCAGCACTTTTATGCTCATCCTGTAATCATCATGATCAGCAATTAGACTTCGAATTGATCAACCGCAGACATACGGGTACTGGAAATGGTAATATAAAGCCGTCCTTAATATGTTTGTCAGACAATACATCCTCATCCTGTCCCGGGTAGGGCGGATGAAAACCGGGATATCCTGGAGGTGGATGAAAACAATTCGGTAGAATTTTGAAAGTAGGAGGAGAGGCTCACCGACATCAGCAGTTCTATGGGACTTGGGTAGCCAGGTCGGAGGTTGAGATTCGTATATGGAGAACGGCTCTTGTTCGTGCTTGTCGTGCTTCATCTCCAAAGAACGCCAGGTGAAAGTACAATTAATGACAATGCTGTATGCATATGGACACGCTAAATTCCCTTGTGTCACTGAGGGAGTGGAAACTCTGGAGATAAATAAAGCGAGTGTATGTGCCTACGTGCTCGACACGTGATCATATCTACCAGCATCTGCATCACCAACGTTCTTAGTCTCCCAGTCTCAGTTCATAGACGAATGAAGATTGAGTCATTCACTCTATGACAGTGGCACGTTCTTACCGCTCGCCTTCGGACGAGCGCAATTGTAACTAATGTGAGCTACATAGACATGCTGAGTCCCAGTGCCCGGTGCCCGACGTCACATGATCTATTTGCGTGACTTGAACTTCTATTATTATAGGAGCAACTTTAGCCTCTTGTTGTTGACGACGATGAGCACCGAAAACGATCCTCTCATTCAAGGCAACGGCAGTGACCTCCAGCGGAACTATGCTCACGATGACACTGAATATGACGCAGCGCAGCGGGACTCACGCGCACTTCGCAACCGTGTGTTCGTCTGGTCTGCCCTGGCTGTTCTATTTGTTGTCGCTGTGGTCGTCGTACTTATTGACCCAGCTTTTATAAGAGATTTTGGGCTATCAGGAAAGCTGCCAAGGGATCCTCAGCTTGCAGCACAACGTTTACTCGACATTGCTCCTGTCATCGTATGCATCCTGCCTCGCATCTTTCGCTTATCACTGACGGAACCCACAGGATGGACACATTGGTATGTTTCGCAATATCACTCTCACTGTTCTCTTACAACCTCCTTTAGACCTTCCTTTGGTTGCTCGCTTCGGCTGGCGCAACAACGTCACAGAAGTTCCCCTCGACGGTCAGATGCCTATGCATGTGGATATTCCACGTCTGAGGGAAGGGAAAGTTGGAGGATTCTTCTGGTATATCATTTTAGTCTCACATTCTACCATTACTCATTTCGCTCAAGGTCTGTATATGTTAGTTGTGCAAGCCCTGAAGACGAGGGTTCTGATTTCTTGACGGCCACCTGGCGCGTACGGTCTGGATGTTTTTTTGTTGAGTTCGACGTATTTCGCTGATCACTCCATGTAGAGATACACTCGAGCAAATTGACGTTGCAAAGGGCTTGATATCGAAGTATCCTAACGTGAGCCCTGCATATTTTTATTCACGTCGGTAATACAAGTGATGTCGGTGCAGGACTTTGCATACGCTGTCAGCTCAAAAGGGATCAAATCGGCAATCAAAGACGGAAAAATCGCGAGCATCCTAGGTGTTGAGGGGTGAGCACCACTTTGCTGGTAGCTAGTATATCCCATTCTAAGCTATTTTAGTGCACATCAACTCGGGAACTCTATCGCAGTCCTACGCCAGTACTACGAGCTCGGGGTTCGCTACGTCACTCTTACTCACACTTGTCATAACGCATTCGCTGATTCATGCGGTTTCCTGACACCGAGTGCCCCACGGCACTATGGTCTCAGCCATCTTGGCTTCAAGCTCGTGGAAGAGATGAATAGACTTGGGATGCTGGTCGATTTATCTCATACTTCTGACATGACTGCAACACAGGCCCTCCTGCACTCTAAGGCACCAGTCATTTGGTCTCATTCGTCTGCCAGAGCTATCCACGATGTTTCTCGCAATGTGCCTGACGAAGTACTCAGCCTTGTCGGTTTCGGTGAAGGGCAGAGAGATGCTGTTGTTATGGTCTGTCTGGAATTGATCAACTTGTTGCACTCTGATTCTCACCGCACAGGTCAACTTCAATGGCCCATTTGTTGCTGACGATGGCGAGGCTGATATTGAAGCTGTTGCTGATCACATTGAGCACATTGGAAAAGTCGCTGGAAGGAAACAGTGAGTAATGTCTATCACTCGCTTGGCCTGCCGGTCAACAGTTGTTGTAGTGTCGGCATCGGAAGCGACTATGATGGAATTAGCGTCACTCCAAAGGGACTCGAGGATGTCTCAACGTATCCTGCTCTTGTACGCTGTCCTTCTTACCACCTGAATTTAAGGGATCACTAACACTGTACAAGATTGCCGAGCTGTATCAACGCGGATGGAGCAAGCTTGAACTAGCTGGTCTCACTGGTGGCAATTTCCTGCGGGTATTTGAAGGTGCGGAGAAAGTGGCGCAAGACCTGCAGGATGCAGGAACCTTGCCCAAGTATGACGTCTACGATAAGAGAGAAGACTTACCCGTTCGGAAGGAGCTTTGAAGGATGTGCGTAGTGTAAGTATGTACAATGTTATATTTACTAGGGCCGGGCGCTATCATGCCTCGTGTGTTTGAACTGTCCATGAAGCATAGAGAACGAAAAACTGGACCAAATTTGAAAATTGTTGGACCATTGGAAAGCCCTGACTTTTCTGCATAGACTGATATAGAAACCGAAAAAGGCGTTAGAAAAATGGTTTAGATATACATGTATTGGTTTTTATTCTCATTGAAGGGACTTAGTGAAATTTCGCATTTCTGGTCATGTGACATTGCTGTGGTATATATTGCTATTAATGTGAGGATATACTAAAGGGCTTGTGGGGCAGTGGTAATGGTGCTCTCTGAATTCTCAATGTTCTTAGAGGTCTTGAGTTCAATTCCTGTCAATGGCAAATGATAATGTGTGAAGTTGATCACATGACATTTGACAATAGGTGGTTGAGATTCCTTTTGTTCCAACTGTGCCAAAAATTGACAGACTTATGTAAGCTCTAAGAGGTTCTGTACAGCTCTATACAGAACATTGTAGTTTACTGATGTGCTAACATACATCACACACAGATTGCTGTCGCAGAATGATACGCCAGCACATTGTAGTATTGGCGTCTTTGTCAATGGGTATATCAAAACACAACCTTCAATACCACCACCATCAAAAGTCAAGATGTTCACATTCACATCACCATCTGTTTGGTGATTATTGACTGTATCACTGTTGCTGTTGCTTTGATTGTCAGCATTCACCCTTATTTTTCGCCATCTTGATGACGCTAGCGTATCCCCTTTCATCGTGCGCGCTGCATAGCGGTGAGCTGTTTAGCAGGACTATCTATACCCCCGCAGCATTATTACCTGGCCCAAGGG
>PVYP01002804.1:10755-24472 GCA_002995295.1 Rhizopogon vulgaris
CTAGCGACATTTGTAGAAAGAAATGAAAATAAATATTCTACCAGCTTAGTAAGCGTTCCCCCTTGTACCCGCGTGCCCCACGACAACCGCCGCCCGCGCACCACACTTCATCACAGCTTCATCTCTGTAATGATGTATCGCAAAATCAGTCGTGATGTCAAACTAGCAGCTTCAACCTTTATGAACATCGCCATCTTCCACTTGAGGACATTCTTGCTTGTGTTGTTGGATTTTCAACAACGTTCCATTTTCAACACAACTGTCTGGTAGTATATCGGATAGCCGCTTGTCACATGTCATGCTTGAAACATGGCAGTGGCACAGCGGAGTTCGACTCCCCGCCTAAGAAACTTTTTTGATAAGCTCAGCCAATTTGTTTTTTGTACCTATTATTACACTTCCGTTTTCGACATTGACAACAACTGTCTGGTAGTATATCCCGCCTGTCATGCTTGAAACATAGCTGCGGGAAAGTAAGCTTCGACTCCCCGCCTGAGGGGCTTTTTTGATAAGCTCAGCCAATTTGTTTTTTGTACCGAATGATCACACTTCCATTTTCAACATTGACAACTGTCTGGTAGTATATCAGATAAGTACTCCCGCCTAAGAGACTTGCTCAGTCTTTTTTTTTTGGTTTCAAATTATCGCACTTACTTACTGTCAACAAAGTACATGCCCGTTTCCGATTGCTTCCAGAGACGATTCCTGTCTGCCCTTTCCACCATTTGACATAAGGCCATACCGCCTTCTCCTTCCTCAACAACCTGGAGGGCCTGGGCTAGATCGTCAAGCATGCTGGCACACGAAATAAGCAGTGTGCCTTCCTGAACAGAGAGACCACAGGCCCGGGCGAACACAACGGTCCCGGTCAGCTGCAGAGGAGGATTCATCACGATGATCGACGGCAATAGGCCGTGCGAGGGCATAGTATGAACATGGGGAACTGAAGTGAATGTGTGGCTCATAGGTCTTGCAATGTAGATATTCAAATATTGCCTGTAAGGCTCATTACAGGCGGTGGATTAACAGGGAAGCTGGAGTCAAATAATGCCGGTGGATGTCAAGCTCAGTAAATTTCATTTCACCACGTGCTCACTCACCACGCATGTAGTCTTAGGCAAAACCTATGATTGCTTAGACGGAACTTACGTGTTCTCATGAAAAGTAGATAATCGTCACCTGGGTCGTTTCTAGGTCGATTAAGGATGTGATCGCCCTCGATGTTAGATATACGACTGTCAAAGCGTTAGGAGCCTGCATTGATCGTATTCTATGAAAAACAGTGGTGAGCGCTATGACACCTTGTATCTTGGCCAATACATCGTTACCCGTTTTCAGCAAGCTGACAGTGGAACGGTCAGTAGCGTCAACGTTGTAGGTGCAGACAGCCGTTCGTGCAAGATGTGGTAGCCTGTGGCCGGCTTGCCTGGGATGACGACTGATGAATAAAACCATGCTCTTGTGTTCCCTGCAAAAGCCTAATGACTGGTGTACCTGAAATGCGGTGATGGCAGAGTGCGTAAGTACAATTGATTGGACGGACGAGTGCTATTTGGGAGCATGATATCTAGCTGTGTGTCAGACTCTGTCAGGCAAAGGTAGTCCGACACCTGGAAAGAAGTTGAAGAACAGTTGAAGCAAATCATGATGTCAATCAACTATTTTTAGGACTCGTTCTCACGGTATACAATGACGACCCTTGGTAAACCAGGTATAATACTAGTGGCAATATCAATTACCACCTGACTCCACTGGACAGTGACCTGGAGGCTGGAGGTCTCAAGAATTCCACTTCCAACTTCAACTTTACAACTTACACCTGTTCTGCCATATTTTCTTGCAATCTTCTTCAAGTTTCCGCGACGCCGGCTGGTTCATTTATTTTTGAACCCGAGGCCCAGAATGCTCTTATTCACGTCCCCCGCCGTCCATTCCGAGAAGACTCTCACAGGCTTCCCGAGTCCAAACCGGAAAGACGTCAAGGATGTACCGTTATTCTTCGCGCCTCTTACAAGCGTGGAAGCATGTGTCATGCCGCTAAGCTCTCACTGTCAGTGGGATAGTGGGGTCGTAGGACTTTCGAGTCAAGTTATTGGAAAGGACGCCAGCTGTTTTATGGCAGAACAGTCTCCGCTTCAGGTGCGTGCTGTTTTTGATCCTGCAAAATCTCCCTGTACGCATATACAAGTATGATATCAGATGATATCGGAGATGATTTATATTGGGCGGCCTTTGATGGCAGCAGCTGCGGCGGCTGTCGTTGAACTGCATGAGTGATCTTACCCTGTCACGTGTTCTTCATGGCGACCAGTTTCATGTCAACGTTGACTAGTTCCTCCATGACATAAGAAAGGAACGTTAACTGATTTCATATTGTTTACTTTCTCAGGAATTCTTTGTATTCTCTCTAGATTTGTCTTGCCCGACGATGGATGACTCTGCGGCCTCAGATCCACTCTCGTCTGAGCCTAAACCGTCTTCATCTTCGAAGAAGATCAGCCTGCTTCACGTCAAGTTTCCCGTGAAACGACCTTCACTACAGTCACTACGCACTTCAACATTCTTTCAAACATCCAGTCCTTCAAATCATCCAATTAGCGCGTCACGAGCTCGTTCCCCCTCAGTCGTCGCACCGACCGGTGGTACTACGTTCGAGGACGTCGCAACCATCCCTATCCCTGCTGCGTCATCCCCCTTGCTGGACGAGGATCCCTTTGCCAACTTGCGCTCCCTCCCTTCCGGTACAGATTCTAATATTTCTGTCGCATTGTATCCTCCGAAATCATCTACTGTACTACTTCCATCGCAAGCGCACATTCAACATCATACACCTAAACGTCCAAAGTCATCTGGTCACGGGCAAGTCCATTCTGCCAATACAAGACCAGCTTTCTCTCCTCGACCGTCGTTACCTTCTTTGCACACCCTAGCTAACATGAACATTGGCATTTCCCGCAAGGTACGCTTTGCGAAGTTGATGACGATTTATTGCGTTAATTTAAATTAATGATTACCATCAGGCTCGTAAGGGGACCCCTGGCGCCCGACTACCACATGAACCTTGGAACATGGACCCTAATACCCATCTCGGTCCTGCACTTGATTCCTCAGCGGAACCACTAGCAGGGCCCTCCCAGCCGCGGCGCGCAGCTACGGTTCCACAGATTCCAGAGTTTTTGGACCCTAGGCAGGACTTCACCCTCGGTTCAGGAAGCACCTCTTCATCATCTTCATCAACATTATCAACATCAACGTTAGAGAGAAGATCCACAGATCCGGATGACTCCGAGATTAGTTCTCGTTCCGCTGATGGGGGACCAACATCAGCGTTGCATGATGATGCCGAGATTGATTCCCTTCCGTCTCTTTCTTATACAGCCTCTGAGCCTTCTTCTTCTGCGCTCTCACGTCCTTCATCCATACTATCCTCCCCCTGGTTCAAAGTCTCGACCGACCAAAATAGCGTCTCTATTAACCACGCACGGGCTCCCGGCATGTTTTCCGCCCACGAGAACGACGGCAAAGATGAAGACAATCCTCTGAGCTATCACTCTGATTTCGACTACTACCTGCAACCCCATTCTGATTATTCGGACTCGGATTTAGACTCACCTTCAAAGGTTAGATATCAAGCGCCGTCCCCAGAAATTACCCCCACGCCCTACACCTCTCTTTACTCTCCCCACACCTCTTCGGATTTTGTGCGGTCTGTTCACACCATGCCTGTTATCCTATCCGAGCTGCCTCAAAACAAGATACTACTTTCCTCCTCGCCAAGACTTGAGGATGCGCCACGTGACAGTAACGGCGCACCTGACAAACGTGGGTCGCCTCCCACGCGAGGTGGTGATGAGGACAGACAGGATCGTAAATACGACGGAAGAAGGGAGGGGGGTTATTCTGGAAACCATAGTTCTGGAGGGCACGGTCATGGAAATGGCGGAGATGATGGGGACAGAGGACGCAGACCCATTACCCATTCTCCAGCATGGAGCGATTCGGAATGCAGCTCGTCTTCAGATGAAGGAGACAACGGTACTGTTTACTACAGCGTGGACGGAATCTCGAATGGACACTCCTCTCGGCCGCAGTCTCGCGCGCGTTCCTCAAGGGTGGTTCCGGGTTCAGGCTCAGATGATGATGTCCCCCTCGCTCAACGCATGCCTACGGCACTTACGGCCCAAAGGTCTATTCGGAGGCAACTACGTGACGAGCGCCATCAACGGAGGTTGGACCGCGCGAGGCGCACTCGCGCAGCAGTGCCATCTGAACAACCTCCTGTTCCTGCCCTTCCTCATACTGTGATTCATAACCGGCAACGTTCCGCATCCGCCGCGCCTCCATCGAGAGGTGAGATGAATCGTAGCAAACCAGCTCTCATGGAAACTTTCCCAGTTGATGACCTGGCGAAGAAGTTAGCGAGTCTTCAAATGGCGATCCATCCTTCAAGCGCGCCACAATCCTTTAACATGGCCGCTTCTGCATCATCTGCAAGGGCAGCCGTCCCTGCTCCCGGCTCGCGGGCTTTTCGTCCGCAAGCCATGGACGAGATGGGATTCCATCAACACATTCCGCCATATACCACCGATAAACCGCCTCAAGAGAGACAGTTGAGATCCATGCGATCTTTCCACCGTCCAGAGGGACGAGCGGCGGATACAGCTCAGCCGTCTGTAGAGTCATCCCCATCGCGCCTCGGACGTAGAGCGACGTCCACTTCGCGCAGAACCGATAACCAGCCTGTCCGCCGAGACAAGTCTGTCACCCGACCATCCAGAGACTGTCCAGAGAGTCGCAATGGTTCAGACTACTTGAGATCTGCCCGAGCAAGTGAGGATAACAGGAGGCCAACGCCGACAATTCCTCGCGTGTCGGTAGACCAGGACGCCGGGCAGCGTGTTCTTCAGCGCCCTCCTGTTCCTGCCGTCGAGCTGGTACAATCACGGGCTCCGCCTCTGCCGGTAACAAAAGTGTCAGTCACCCAGCAGCGGATCTTCATTGGAGATATGCAGCGATTTAACATGGTCGAGATCACTGACAATAGCACTGCTGGTGATGTCCTTTCCTTGGTTGCAAGCCAAGGTTCATTGGACCATACGGCAGTCTGGATGCTATTCGAGCTCGCAAATGACTTTGGCATGGGTGGGCAAATTTCCACATCTTATGGATATTCATCGCTTATGCAATTACAGAACGCCCTATCCGAAGTTACGAGCTACTCTCAGACGTGACCTCCTCTTGGAATAAAAACAAACTCCTTAACGCATTTGTGATCAAACGTACCTACCTAGCACCCTTCTTGAGCCGTTCGGTGTGTTTCCTTGCTTGTTACCGTTCGAAATCTAATGACTTGGTGTCGTAGAATATACCCACAAGCTCACCTACAAACCGTGGATGGGTGGAATGGGAGAGCAAGAAAGGCAAGTGGACTAAACGCTGGATGGAGTTGCGAGAGCACAGCTTGTGGTTGTCCAAGCGCGACACGGTATGTCGTCTCCCTTGGTTTCTCAAATCTACCTCACGCTCACCTCGCCGTAGGGAAAGGATGAGACTTTCCTCTGCTCACTCTCCAATTTCGATGCATACTATGTCACCAGAAAACACAAGTCTCCGAAACCGTTTGTGTTTGCCATCAAATCAGCTGACAACATCTCACTATTTGAGAATGTGTCGGACTATCTTCACATCTTGTCGTGCAACCAAAAGGATGGCGAAAGATGGATGGAAGCTATCCTCGTAGCTAGGGTAAGCCTTTGTTCAACCATTTAGATCTGTTGCTCATTACCGTCCAGTCCTATGTTCTTTTTCAGGAACGACATGTTCTATTCGCAAAACCAGGTGATTCCACGTCGAATTCTAATAATGTACTATCTCGGTCTCGGACAAGAAAGCAGTCCATCTCTGGACGCCCCACCCAGCCTCTCGTTAATGTCACACCTGGCGTCATATTCGAACCTGGCTCTCTCCTCGCCAAGCGCAAAGGAGATGTCATGTCATGATGGGTACTGGATACCCTCGACATCCACATTCATTGTATACGCACGGCTGTAACTACGTACTTTTCTCGGTGTATCCGTATCAATACTCATGTATATGATGTTTCAAAATATAAGGATTAATCAAAGGGAACGAGAACAAGTACCCTTTCAGCGCTGCAGCTTGTAATCATCGCAGTTAATGTTCGTTCTCATGGAATATAAGCCTCAAATTCTGAGTTTTGAGAGATGCACTGCAAATGTGTAGCAGATTTGACCTTTACAGACATGCGGCCAAGTCATCCGAATGACGCGGTGTTATCTGTCCATTAATCCTTATGGCCCCCAATCTCCTCTCAGTCTGCGTTGTCATGACCTGTTGTCCCACAACAAAGGTACTTAACGGGCATTATAATGGCATGGCATGGCATCATCATGATCAAGAGAAGTACATAATTTTGCGAGGAGATGCCGTGCTGCTCAAGAGAGGGCGCAACGAGAGAGGGAAATGGTTATTTCTAAATGAAAACATAAATACAACCACGACAAAGTGCAGATGAAGTGGACTAACCAAAATAATACCATCGAACCGCTGTTTGAACCAAGCCATGGTGTCATCCCTCCTCACCCGATGTTGGAACCCTATACGCGCGCGTCTCTCCTTTCTCCTTGCAACACGTGCACCGGGGCGACCCATCACGACATAAAAGTCCATCCCAAAGATACCGATACCAGGATCGTATCTCGCACCAAGATCGATGTGCTCCTGGATACCGAAACCGAAGTTTCCGGTCTCCGAGAAGTTCTTCCGACGGAGTTCGTACTCCTTCACTTTGAGACCACGCTCAAGAATCTCCTCTGCCTTAGGCCCGCGGATGGTGACGTGGACGGCAATCTTCTCGTTACGACGGATACCGAATGTACGGACGGTGTAACGAGCTTTGGAGGTAACGGGGGTTTGACCAGTAAGCTGCTCGAGGACTTTTGATGCACGGGTGAGACGATCACCAGACTCGCCAACACAGATGTCTATACAAGTTAGCACTCAGTACCGGGTAAAAAGCAGGAAATTAGACAAGGGTTGCTCACTGATGACGAGCTTGTCAATCTTCAGCTCCTTCATGGGGTTGGTGGGTGCTGTTTTTTGTTCTGCCTGCAACATGGTGTTTGGTTAATGTTCAAGGTGAACTTACGGATTTGCCCCTCACCATGGCGTATCCCAGCGTTATCTTGTCGCTGTTGTTTCTAGGTCTTGCGGTTGTATCGAACGCGTGAATTGGGTGGCTGAACTTTATTGTATGAACTAGGTAGCAAATTCGGCAAATCCCGAATAGCTACCCGAAGGAGTATACATGTAAGTTACTGTTACAGCCTTTACAGGCTTACAGCATTGTCTCAATACTCCTCCACCCCGACTCAAACCCCCATTGTCGAAATGGTACATGGCAGGCATTAGTACGCATCCTGTCCCGATCTTTAGATGAAGACTACATTTTCAATGTCATTGTTCATTATACGAAACATTTGCGAAGGTAAGACAAGGGGGGATATGACATCTCACAGTAAGCGGACGTTCCCAGCTCCGGGAAGTATGAAGATAATGAGATCGCCTCTGGTCCAGGCGCTTCAGTCGCGGGTAACCACACCAGGGTGCGCCTGAGGGTGCAACGCACGAACAGCGACCTCGTAACTCATAGTATTGGCAGACATTCATTCCATACATATTCACGCTCTGCTTCGTTGTTTTCATATTCAATACAAATGTATATAATGTTCAAAAGCTGACAATTAGCAGTGAGAAAGAGTAAGGAACGAGAACGAGTGCGGGAGGCTGGAGCCTAATACGACGGAACGATTGACTTCCTTCGATCATCTGGTCTGCCCAGGGGACAGGATATAATTTTAATCCGACGATATCTTCGGCTTCTTCTTGGCGGGCTCTCCATCACCTTCCTTAGGACTAGAAGCCTTGGTTTTCGGTTTCGGTTTCGGTTTCGGTTTAGCTTTTGGTTTCGGCTTCTCCTCATCATCAACATCCATGGCGTCATCGTCCTGTTTCTTAGCTTTTGGTTTCGGTTTCGGTTTGGGTGCAGCTTTCTTGGGCTTGTCTTCATTATCTTCCGCCTCGTTACCAGCTGCCGCCTTGCTCTTCGCCTTCTTCTTGGTTAATTTCTTCTTCCCTTTCGCAGCATTTGCCATTTCACGATCTCCGCTAGCATCAGAGGCGGTCACTCCACCGTCAGAATCCGAGTCACTTTCACTAGGAGAACCCTCGTCTGTCGAAGAGGCCTGGAAGTCTTCATCTGCAACTCCAGGATGAGAGTTAAATCATGCTGTAGTAGAAATATCGCACCTTCTTCGCTATCCTCCTCATCATCACCACCCAACCTCGGCTTGGGTCTCTCATCCCCACTGCTGGCAACACTCTGCATTTCCTCATCAGAGGAGTCACCACCAGCGGCCAGCATATCGATATCGGGCACCATCTCGTTCTTCAACTTAACCTTCTTGTCCTTGAGGTAAGCCTCAACAGGTTCGTGTTCCTCTTTGTTGATCGACGTGAATGTGTACTCTGGGCCACTCTTGGTTACGATCTTCAGATCGAATGTGCGAGCTGCGGTGGCGCCCATGCTTGCACCAACCCGAGAGAAGACACACTGATGAATATCGGATATTTCGATGAGGGTGGGTTGTTTAGAAACGAAGAAGATGTATTTCTCCAGCATGAACAAGTCGCCTTGCACAGCCTTGAGGTTGGCTTTGATGCCTGGATGGCCATCGCGACTAACACATGGAGCTCAGCAAATGTATAAGTGACGATATGGGTTGCTCACCTTTTGAATGACCCTAGGCTGATTATCTTTTTCTTAGATAGGGCACGGAAAACACCCGACACGACCTCAAAAGTGGGATCCTCGTAGTTCTTTTTCAGTCTGTCGTACTTCTCGATGTCTTCCCTGATCATAACATAAATTAGGCATCATAATGTTGAGACATCGATGAGACTTACTCCGCCATATTGAGCTCTGCGGTGGTCTCTTCTTCCCGGGCAAATTGCATGACGAGATAAGAATATCTCGTCTGTCCTTGCCGAATGGGCGTGCTCAACCCCAACTACAACGCTGTTAGTTGTAGATCAAACCAACGCAGAACGTGACCTACGATAAAGAGCACATGTTGATCATCTTTGGGTAAGAGGAATAATCGTGCAATGCTGGAATATGAGATTTTATAGTCGTACGTCTTGCCCCGGAGACGCAAGAAGTCGAGGAACATGTCAACGTCGTATCGTCCACGAGGGGTCAAGATGAGAACTTCTTCGAAACTCAGGACCAAATCTCCAGAAACCTGGCCAATATCTGCTTTGTCTTTGACAGCATCATGGAATGCTTGTGCTGCGCTCATCTCCTCTCCCTCTCCTTCCTCGTCGTCGGATTTCTGTGAACCAGCGTCTGAACCTCGGATGCGAGCTTGGGTACCGGGGACATAGAAGCGAATCTCGACCATCTCGTCTGAGGCATTGCGAGAAGCTTTCTTTCCTGATGGTGTTGCTGCAGCGAATTCTAGCGAGACTTCAGTGCGACCAGCAATGTTGGAGTTCGCTACTTGGCTCAGAGGGAGCTCAAATGCCGTTTTATTAGACACCAGGAATGCCAAATCTTGACCTGAAACAGATGTTTGCGATAAAATTGGGAAGAGTCCAATGTGCCACACCTTGGATGTCCGTTACACCCCAGTTCCAGCCTTTGAACGTGACATCTTTGACTTCCAAGGTCACCCCAAAGTGCTGTTTGAGTAGACCTGCGAGCTTATCGTGGTCCTGCAAGACACCTTAGCAGCTGTATAGTCATTGCTTAAAGCTCTTACGAACCTCGCGCAAGAAGCCATCGAAAGTTTCTCGACGTCTGTCCTTTAGCCCTACTCGTAGCTGAAAGTTCCGTGCGACGCGATACCACTGAGCCCATTTGATGTCGCCAGACGGCAGGGCTGTTACTCCCTCAGTCTCTTCGCCTCTCCAGGCCATCCCGCTCGCTGCCACACGAAGTTCTGAGAAGACGTCAGTTGGGGGATGTGAGTTAGATATAAATCTCCTACATACTGCCAACTTCGGATGACAGGCCATGATAAATTTTGTCGAACTGTGTTGTCGCCATTACAGACAACAGAGGGTGTCTAGTAAAACTGAATGGTAATGGTTGAGAGCAATCTCGACAAGCACACCGCGTCCAATGACAAATAATAGCGTTCACCGCGTTTTCCTTATATATCGACGTTTGATTCAGACTACCAACCAACCATCCACTAGCCTCTACATCAAACAGAAGGATAATCAATCAGGTGGCTACATTGTACAGCCAACTAACCATGGATTCGACTCAAGAAAGAACCTTCTGCAAGTGGTGAGCCAGCTGACTGCGCTGCCATTGATGGATAACAGTTCATGTCGTTATCCAGGCTTAACACTAAACTTGAAGCAAATGGTTACCCACCCATGCACTCGCTCGTCCAAGACCTTTCGGACGGTGTGCGTTTAATCCAGCTCATGGTAAGAGGGTCAAATACCCTCTGGCTTGAGTGATTACGATTCATGTCTCGTCTTCCACAGGAGATAATGGGTAAGGTTGTATGTCCTTATAATCTTATGTGGTCATTGATAGCTCGGGGTTTTTCACAGGTGATACATCTCTCGGACGATACAATAAAAACCCGCGAATGCGTGTTCAGAAGGCGGAGAATGTTAACAAAGCACTAGAATTTATACGACAACGGGGTATCAAGTTAACAAATATAGGCCCAGAAGGCATGTTGTAATACTGTTCCAGTCGGAATGAACTTAGCTAACGGGCTGACTTCAGACATTATTGATGGCAACTTGAAACTGATTTTGGGTATGATCTGGACCTTGGTCTTGCGTTTCACCATCGCAGACATCAGGTAAGGCAAATGATACAAGAAGATGCCTAGTTGAATGCCGCTATTTCAGCGAGGAAGGCCTTTCGGCGAAGGAAGGCTTGCTCCTTTGGGCTCAACGCAAAACTGCCCCGTACAAAGAAGTCGACGTACAAGACTTCTCTATAAGTTGGTCGGACGGGCTCGCGCTGTTAGTACACTCTCCTGCTGCAATACATGTTGGCTCACTCTTTTAGCTGTGCCTTGATCCATTGTCATCGCCCCGATCTCCTAGACTATGACAAACTTGACAAGGCATGTAGCAGTGGATGCACTCGCACACGTCGTGCCTGACTGTGTTGTTCAGTCCGATCGACATGGTAATACTCGCTTGGCATTCCAAGTGGCTGCGGACCATCTTGGTGTCCCCGTAAGCTCAAATTAAGTTATGCTTGCGGAGACACTTACTCGGCCCTTGCAGCAACTCCTTGAGGTAGAGGATCTGTGTGATTCAATGCGTCCAGATGAACGCAGTGTCATGACCTATATTGCGAGTTATTTCCATGCTTTCTCCACGATGGGTATGTCGGGAGCTAAATCATTAATAAACTGATTTAGCTAATCACCTGCTTAGATCAAGCTGAAACTGATTCCCGACGCGTCGAAAAATTTGCCGAACTGATGCAATCCGTTTGGACGAGTAAAAACGATTACGAGCGTCGAGCTCGTGCTGTGCGCTTATTCATATTAATTACTGTTCATAGCTCATGTCCTTTTGTACCCCTTAGCTGTTACACGCTCTTTCCGAGGTTCAGCAAAAGTGGTCTGCTAGCCGGTTCACTGGCACGTACGCGGATGCGAAGGAACAGTCTACCGCTTTTACAACTTACAAACATACCACCAAGCGCACTTGGGTGACAGAGCGACAGGACGTCACTACACTCCTTGGCAACATACAAACGAAGCTTCGGACTTACGGGCTAAGAGAATACACCCCTCCTCCCGGTCTCGCACTCTCAGTGGGTAGTTAAGACACAGCGAATTAACTTTGAACTTGATCGTGTATCTTTGAGTTCTAGGACCTTGACGATGCATGGAGTGACCTACTCCAATCCGAGGCAAACAGGTCGCGGGCAATCAATGCACAGATACGACAGTTAGTCATACTTTCTATTGATCGCTTCCGAGTTTAACCAATCGCCCAGGATCAAGGAATACTTGCGGAAAGAATTCGCGGATCTGGCTAATGATTTTTCGCAACGCCTACATGCGATATCGTTGGAACTCTCAGGTGTCGCAGGGCCGCTGGAGGTTCGTATCCATTCTGCAAAGGAATGGCAAATTATTTATGATGAAATAGGACCAGCAAGATCAAGTAAAGGAAATTCAAACCCGACTACCAACATTATCTGATGCCCTTACACGCGTGGCGAGGGCAGAGCAAGATTGCGCTGTAGCAAATGTAGAAGAGAATGACTACACTGTGTTCACATGTCAAGATCTTGAGTTTGAACTCGGTCTTGTGACACAGAGTATCGCGAAGAAGATATCTTTTATTGACAATCAGGTCCGCATATTTTTGAGCACATCCTACTTGGCTAACATAGAGCAGATTGTCTCCCGAAATATGACTAACCTAACTCCTGCGCAACTGGAGCAATTTGAGAGCACTTTCCGGTACTTTGACCGCGATGAGACAAACACCCTAAGCTTGACAGAGACGAGCGCAGCTCTGGCTAGTCAGGGCCTTGTATACTCAGTAAGTGCATTGTGAGCTAGATGTCCACGCTACTCATCAGGCCATTGCTCGGTTAGGATGAAGACATAGAATTTATTTACGACCAACTGCTACAAGACTACGGCGCGGTCACCTTTGAAGCCTTCATCAATCTCTTGGTGAGTATAGTTTTTCTCCGCAATCAAATGACGTTCTTACAGACGTTCTGCACAAGGTCGACATAACGGAAGATCAGACGTCACCAGAGCAACTACGCGAATCGTTCTGCGGAATCGCGGGTAATAAAGTGTGTCACTTTTTCCTTTGCAGCTGTACACCTCCGATAATAATAATCATGATTTTGCAGCCGTTTGTAACTGAGCTCGATATGCGCTTGGCTCAATTGCCCATAAATGCCATTGATTACTTGCGTGAGGTGATACCCTCGGATAATAACGAGGTTGGAGAGGCAGAGTATGACTACGAGACTTGGCTCCAGGATGTATTTGCATAGTGTGAATAGATTCATATCTTGGAAATTTAAATCTGCTGCAGACTCGCCGTTTTTACATTTGTCGTGGTGGCTCAGACAATACTCCATATACCAAGTAGAAGTGGGATGAATTCACAGCGACAACCTCTGACCCAACGTATGCGAACGCAGCTTGCGTGACTACAGAGACCAGCCGAGGAAACGGTCTTTGATGTCGCTCATGCCATCATACTGGACGAACGGTCCAGGCTCTGTCAAGAATGATTCCCAAGATGATAAACCCGATTAACGGTAACAACTCTGATGGAACTGGTTCGCGCAACGCGTGAGTGGAGGAAGGTGTGAAGGAAAGTAGCCGCACGAGAAAATAAACTCGGCTTCACCGTAGACGCCCGTAGGCAAAAACTGGGCTTGACAATAAAGAAAGAAAAAGGCCGTGAGGATTTACCAACGCCACTCATGTCGATCCCCACAGCAACGACGAGACACAGGGTTATCCGTACTGCGTTGTTTACGCTGGGATGCCAGAAATTAATGACGGCAGCCGCTGCTGATATTTCTACTTGGAGATAATGAGGAAGAGGAGGGGGTATTAGGAAACTATTCGAAGCGTACCTGGTAATGTGACCTTTTGCGAGTACG
>PVYP01002818.1:4244-14970 GCA_002995295.1 Rhizopogon vulgaris
GCAGCAACGAGAATTTTCTAGCATCTTTTCGAACTAGCAGGTATCGCCGAGAAAAAGCCGTTTTTTTAGCTCCAGGTTAGCTGCAAGCAAATGCTGGGACCCGGCTATTGAACGTACCCGCGGGCCGGGACATCTTTGAACAGAGTGAAGGTCGGCAATTTTTGCACCCAACCCGACCACGAACTGTTATGACTTATGAGACACCGTAACGAGGGAATCGATACATGTGCGAGCTGTGTATTTAGCCTAGGAGAAGTTCAGAATATGTTAATAGGATGACTGAGAGCATCAGTCAAGGTTTAGTATTTGTCATCTTGTGGTTCAATGAGTATTACTGACATGCTCGTCAAGCTCACACATGCTCCAATGCCTTCGCGAGAAAAGCACTGCTTGAACTGCATCTTCCAGCGCTATTCTCCTTGACTGCTCCGTCATCACCGATATACGGAACCGGCTCGCTGCTCTCGTCATGCAGGATTGATGACGTTCTTGTCGACTCATATATAACTATCGGGGCAAGGCGTGATACCCGATGGAACTTAACTCGAAAAATTCCTCTCTCAATCTACGATGACAACATTTGAGGCAAGCCAATCACTTGCAGCACTTCAACGCGGAAAAGCCTGCATCGCATGCAGACGTCGAAAAGTGGTACGTAGACGCACCCAAAATCAGTCGTGACTTACTCACCCGGCTCGCTAGAAGTGCGATGGCGTCCGACCAATATGTGGTCAATGTATCCGCGGTCACAGACCCGACGATTGTGAATATACGGACGGTCAGGTTAAGTCCCGAACCCACATGCTGGAAGAAGACATCACGCGTCTCCGAGCTCGAGTGCAAGAACTCGAGCATCCCGAGCAGACTGTTCCAGCAGTTGCACTCCACGATCCATATTCTTTACCCGAAATCTCCCCAGGGTCTCCTGCCCTATTTGATTTTCAGCATGTCTATCTACCCTCGTCGATATCATCCGCATCAAGTTCTGCAGCTCAAGATGAGCCTCCAGTAGAGATTGTACTAGAATCGTGAGCTAGAGATCCTGTATTCTGCTTCCATATAGACCTTATTGCATTATTGAAAACAGTTTAAACAAAATATTTCCTTACGCGGACGAGTTTGGCTTTTTCCTGCATGTACCGCGCGTGCGCGCCTCACTTGAGACCACCTCTGGTCATGCTATCCCTCTTGCATTGCAAAACGCCCTGATTCTAGTATCTTTCCATCTCACCTCAGCGCAGCAGCAATATGCCTCCGAACTGACGCTATTATCGATATCTTCGCGGCAGCTAAATGATATCATTCCTTTCTGCAGTACAAGCACTCGTGATTTGCTGGATGTCATCCAAACGGAAGTCTTACTTACATTCTACTTATTCCGCGTCGGACGGACATCCGAGGCGCGATATCATCTGGGCGCGGCGGCTAGCCTTGCTCTAGCATTCCGACTTCATTCTTCTTCTCCCTCAGATGGAGCACACCATGTACCCGCAGATATGCATTCTATGTTGTTCAATATATTTCGGAACCCCCTTCCGCGCCCAGTAGACCAGATTGAGCGGACAGAAGCCATACATGCATTTTGGACCGTGTTCACTCGCGACAAGTGCATGTCTGCCGTATTGGGAGTTCCGCATAACATCAGTGGGTCCGTTCGAATAACTATCCCTTGGCCTGGACGAATCCATGATGACAACACTTGCGACCAAAATATCCAGTTTATGAACAGCCGACCAGGAGACAGAGCTCAGGCAGACACCATACAACAGTTCCTTGATGGCGTATCAAATGAGGAAGGAAATGCATGTTCGTCGCTTGCCTTATATGCCAAAGCACTCGTACTTTTTGGCAAGGTGGACGATCTGGTTGAGAAATACGCGTCAGGTAGGTACTAAATTCGGTGCGCAACTTCGTTCTTCTAACACTATCGCTTCTTCAGATTCACGAGTCCAAGAAACAGAGTCATTTAGAGCAGAATTCGCACTGCTTGACGAACTCATTGAGCGCCTGCAAGCATCTATCCCATCGAATCCCTTCGCTACACCGCTGTCCGTGCAATCGGGTCTTATACCTCCGTCACCTCATATTTTTCCTCGTTTTCTAATCCATACCCAGTCTGTTCTGTCCCTTGCTACCATTCGCTTACACAGCCCCTTCTGCGAATCCTATGCTCCATCGAATTCCAAATGCATAACCGCAGCCATGCGCATCGCGCGTGCCCTACAAGGCATGAACCTCGATACACTACAGTTCGATCCCGTCGTCGTAAGTCATTGTAAACTTTCGTGTATGTTTCCTGATAAAGTTTGCTCTTCAGATAATATGGATCAATGCTTCTTTCGTCATTCATGCGGAAATCACCAGCTTGCGTGCCTTAAACATCGATTGGGCGACTCAGATTGCTGCTCCTCGTGAAGAGGAATTTATTCAGGCCTTGAAGATCATTTTGGACGTATTAAGAGACATGGTGAATCGTTGTCCTGTGCCTAGTACGTGTTGGTTTTTTGCCTTTGAGGTAAGATATGCAGCTAATCACCTTTGATAGTACTCCGGAGTAAACTAGAAGCGGTATTACCCCTTCTTGCATACCTTGGTCCTCAATAATAGTATACTAGAAGATATAATTCATTATGATCAGCACATTAATCATCAGCACATTCACACAGCATCTCTCTCGCTCTTCATCCTACTACACATTATAGTTATAGCTTCATCTGCGAGCTTCTGTAGCATACAAACCCCCTAATCGTGTAGCTATTGAGTGGACGGCTATGGATTAATGTAAACCGTGCTTCAGACCGGAGAGAGGCTCCCCCTTCTCAGAGCTTGTAGGTTGACCCTTGCTCCATCCTGTGTTGTTATCATCACTGAACTTTTGCTTTTTCCGGGGATGAAAGAGTTTGCGTTGCTATTCAGACTCCGCGTTGGCGAGGCCAGCGCTGGGCTTGGAGAGGGAGATGACACTACGGTCTGCGAAGTTGCTGATGACAGGGCTTGCATAGCAAATATCGAACGTACTTGACCCTCATCCTCTGTATGCAATGTATGCATATATGGCACAAGGTCCTTCCACGAATTCTCGTCGATGAGTACTTTTGTAGGATCGACTGTCCCGTCTTCGCGGTAGAATGTGGCGGACGTGATGCGCAAACCGTCAGGGAGCTGTAAGGAGGCTTTGAGAAGCCCAACCACAGTCTGCTCGAGTGTATTAGCATTGTCGGAATTTGCAGAGGCGACGCATTGGAACGGATGCATTGGACCGGAGTAAAACATGAGGCTCACCCTGAACGGTACACGTGCAAGATGCTCCCTTCCGAAGGCCTTGATCATGGAACCCATCGCACCAGAGTACTCGACCATAATAGGCGATGACCTCGGAAGGGAGGAAATCAGGCGCAAGGCCTCCACGCACTGTGCAAGACCTGATGCTACATCGTTGGGCGACGATGCCAATTGAGAGAGTATTTTCTGTTGAGACCGGTTCATAGTCTATGTCCAGAGGTGACGTCTTATCTGTCACGATTGCCTGCATCTAGTGAACCATCAGAACGTACCGATGGCGAAGACTGCTAAATTGTAATTATTTGAGAGGAAAGGAAGACGGGTTGGAGGCGGATAACAATCATTTTAGCCATACTAGTATATTATCCCTCTTGCCACACGTTGTAACCTACACGCAAGGCTCGCATCAGTGCCTCGCTGCATTATCAATCATTAATCATGATATCAAGTTATCAACGAAAGCCGAGGCTAGAGCTGATAGAAGCACAGACTCGTGCAATAAATCACCCGAAAGGTTCAGCCAAAGGTGATATCAACTTTGATGGCAACGTTGAGTGGAGCAATAACTTCTAGAAACCTAAGATCCGGCGAGACTCCGAGTGAATTTGAATGAACTTCAACAATTGTCAACGTCCAACGAAAAGCGACATTGGCAGACCAGAGTATCATGATGAGTCGTGACATGGCATTACTATATAAATCTCCTCGACGCAGCTGTGAGTCAATTGACGGTAAGCAGCGAGCTACGAAAAGCATTCTCGGTGAAGACGCCGGGTCAGATATCTGTGCTTGCGGAGATGACCTACTTGAAGATTCCGCTCTTGGCAAGCGACTAGGATTATCTAAATCCCACTTCTAGAATCGTCGACCCCAAATTCTAGTTACAGTTTCACCAGTGCCAACAAGGCGCTGCCGGTCTGCCGTTCGGTCAATGGACGGAGAACATATTCGAACCCACCTTCGTTCGCCGAAACGACGTCAGAGCTATGTATAATGTTTCCCTCCACTATGCCAACCAAAGAACACGCCAACCACGGTATGAGAGCCACAGACCCGACATTACGGTAAGACTCGCTGGCACCAACCCTGCTGATCAATCTCACCCCCGACCTACATAGGAATTCGTCGAGGCATGAAACACATCGTTCATTTCTGAACCTACTCGAGAGATATAGACGTTTCCCATGTCTCGGCATCACTGTAAAGAATCACCAAGTAATCCGAAATCCCCCCACTTCCCTCAATCCCAACCCAAACGAAAACCAGAAATCAGTCAACCCTCAAAAAATCTCCTATAGCCTTGAAATAATACTCCCTATCCTCGAAGAACGCAATATGACTCTTCGCAAACCTGACCCATTTGACTTTTGGTATCTTTTCGATGAAAGGAGCCACCACGTAGTCCTGGGCTCCCTCTTCGGGCCCGTTCGTGACGAGAGTTGGGCATGATATGCGGTCAAGACGGTTAATTACAGACCAAGTTCTTAATGAACCTGTCGTGTCGAACTGCGCAGGCCCCAACCTTACATCAACCCAGCGCTCAGTACGCGCCGGCATCTATCACGGCGGGGAGTGCTTACATGGCATTTGACACGGTGGGATCCTCGTCCACGGAATCGAATGAAGCGACTAGCTCTTCAGGCCAGGGTACCGTCTGGCACGTATGCTTGTTCAAGAAAACCTGAATAGCTGCTTTATACTCTGCCGATTCAAAGTTGCCTTCTCTTTCATGCCTCAACACCATCTCCTTAAACTCCACCGGGAACCCTTCCAAATATCCCCGCATACTCTCTTCCCACAGGGGGTTTGACGGAGGTGCGCTGCTTATGACGAGCCGATGAAGACCGAGAGGCTGACGCTGGGATACATAATCAGCGGCCAGCATCCCTCCCCACGAATGTCCCAGCAGATCAAAATCACGCTCGACACCGAGCTGCACGAGGAGATTGTCGAGTTCGTCCATGAATAGTTCTGGAGTCCAGAACTCGGCGGGTTTGTGACGGAGATGGGTGGAGTTTCCGATGCCGAGCTGATCGTAGAAGATGACTGGGATTCCGTAGAGGGCGTGGATCTCGGTATGGGATATCATGTAGATGTGGGACATCCCGGGACCTCCGTGAAGCGTGACGAGTGGCCGTTTGCCTGACTTGAGGTCACCGACAACTTTGTACCAGGTTTGGTACGTCTCCTCGCCGACTTTGAATTTGACGGTGCCCGTGCTGTTATTCGACATTGATATTGGAGATGGCGGTGTTATCTGGAGCTGCAGAAGGTGAATGCATGATTTGCTGTCTTCTGGTGTCGTGTGTGAGTCTAAGCTCTGAGCACATGCATGACCTGCTCATGTGATGCAAAAACATGGGAACAATCCCATTTTCAAGCTCCAGTGAGGTATATCTACAACCGTCCAAAGTCTACCTTTTTTCCGTGTTCTCACATGCTCATTCATCCAGACTCCAGAATTTGACACTCCATTCACTCTACAGTTAGAGCAGAAAGCGACAGACAAATGACTAAGCAGACCCATCGTACGTTACGTCGTGTATAAGTTACTTTCCGCCCCAACACCCCTACCTGGCGTGCACGATGTCCCCACGTATAATCAAGTAGAGACTCAACAACAGGCTGCTACATTTTACATCAAGTCGCTCAGCGCTGCCATCTCAGCTCCACCAGACTCCCTGATACCGATCTCCCAGTCTGTAAACCGTAGGTGAGTACGGAAATCCCAACGGAAGAGAGAAGTACTTACAACTGTAGATGATCGTGACAGCCATTAGAATACCCGTTCCACTTCCAATGGCACCCATAAGATCAGCCGCGACAGACAACAGGCCCAGAATGGCGCCTCCGAAAGCCGCAGCAGTAGGGATGACGCGCTTGAGTTCCTTGTACATCGAACCCTCACGATGACCAGCCATGACCATCTGCTGGTCCTTGAGCTGTTTGGCAATTTCACGTGGACCACTGCCAGACACCTCGATCCAGGTCTTGGAGAAGAGCGCACAGGCAGAAACGATGAATGCAATGTAGATGAATGTATGAATGGGGTCGAGGATCGCTTCTTTGAGGGTGTGAGGGGGTGACATGTAGTATGCGAGACCAGCTACAGCCCGGAGTTGAGGAGAGTCATCTAAAGGCTACGATATATTCTCAGTGCCTGCTAAAGGGTAAGTTATAAGCAACTAACCTCCCAGACGCCAAGAATCTTGACCAAGATATTGGAAGGGAAGCGCGTTGCGAGCATTTGGGACACGATGAACACGTTCGATGTGAGCGCGCTTTGTAGCATGATGGGCATGTTGCTGGTGTAGAACAACTTGACGGGATAGCTGCCGCGTTGGCCACGGAACTTGTTGCTTTTGACAGGGATTTCAATGCGGAAGCCTTGCATGTAGATGACAGCAGCAAAGACGACGACAGTCGCGAGGAGGTTCATGATGTTTGGGAGCCTGTCACGCCAGAACGCCTCGCGGAGCGCACGACCTTTGTCGTTCCACGTAAAAAGGAGGTGGAAGAGTGCGACGATGGCCCCTTCAAACTCAGGGCCACGGCCGGTGTTGACAGTTGTAGGCGAAAATGCCTTCCAGATGATAGACTCACAGATGTTGGTGGCAATGAATAAGGAAATGCCTGACCCAAGACCGTAACCTTTTTGAAGAAGTTCGTCAAGGAGAATAACAATAAGGGCAGCAGCAACGAGCTGGATGATGAGGAGGAGGCAGACACCGGCACCAAGGTCACTCGGTTGCCCATAAAGACCTGTCAAGACATAGACGGTAGCCTGACCGAGTGAGATAATCAAAGCGAATACTGAAGGAACACTGGTCAGTAAGGGTTGAAAGTGTAGCAACTAGAAGTAAGATATACATTTCTGAGCACCGCTAAAAAGAGCCCGGTCTTCCTTCAAGCTAAAGTCGACCTCGATCAAATTTGCGCCAGCCAAGAGTTGCATGATCATGCCAGATGTGACAATAGGACTGATGCCAAGTTCCATGAGGGTTCCGCGGTTGGATGCAAGGATGACACGCATCCAGTAAAGAGGGTCAGAAGAATCTGAAGACATGATGCCATATAGCGGTACTTGAGAGCAGACCAAGAAAATGAGGAGGGTAACGGCTGTCCATAGTAGCTTTTGGTTGAAGGGAACCTAAAAGTGACGGAAAATGTTAAGTTTTGGATGTTGTGAGCTAATAACACACATACCTTGCGATCTGGTGAAGAAACCTCTGGCAGGAGTGGAAGGAATGGTCGGACGAGATTCAGAAACCGGACTAGAAGGAATTATAATCAGCAGTAATCGACAAGTAAACTTTCAGTGGTTCACTTACAACCGCTCATGGTCAGGAGCGAACGAGTGATGGAAGAGTGTTTGAATGAGTTGGATTTTGTGGGATTTGCAAGTACGTGGCACAACAAACAGTCACAAATACATTAAACAAAGTCTATCATATACACCATCACGGTGCACGTTACTTCAACGTGTATACTATGTAGGTCTGTTGTGAGTGCCATCAGTGAGTGTGATTCCTTGTGTGTCCGGAAACGAAATCCACTGTATCCGCCGTGGGCACTCAATGAGGGCGGGCGCACATCCACGAATTCATATGGCCAAAGTGTTGGTTCATCCAACAACGACGGAATCCCCGATTTCGTTGTTGCAACTGTGGATAATGTACCTTGTCTAACTTCGAGATGAAGCGCAATGATTGACCGCACATACACTCAAATACCGTGCGTTATATTCATATTGTATTCATATGGATATTTTTCATTCGTCAATACGTAGAGTGGTAGGTCCATGTACCTTAGGTAGACAGACAACCGATCGATCCCTTCGTCTTCGGTAAGTAATTTGTTATTACAGCAAAAAAAAAACATAAGCTTGGTTGTCGCGGGGCACGGGGTGCTGGAGGGAGTGCATCTATGATGCGGGCGCGGCTCCTGAAGCGCGATCCCATGTCCTGTTCTCATTGAACCGAATCGCGCGCACCTTACCGGCACGCTCTGGCTGGACTGATTTTTACTGCACGCAGGATATGCAACAAACAAAGTTAAAACTATCAACGACTTTCAAGGTCGACGTTTCACTCTCCGACATCGATTCATTTTCGCACCGACCCATTTGCGCGTCAATTTGTCGAGGATATTATTCATCAAGATTTGACGGGGCCGATATGCGACGGCCTAGGACTCGGTGGTGGAGGCACAGATTACAGTGAGCGAGTCCTCTGTTATTCTCCGTGCGTCCTTATGTACTACTGACTCGAGATGCTCCACTACTCATGATCTCCGATAATCGGCTACAACCTGGTGCACGGACCATGTCCACTAATTGGCCATCTCAAGTTGTCAAACCCAATTATACACGGCATTCGAAACAGTCAGGACATAAAACTCTCTTCCCTCCAAGTAATAAAGAAAGAAAGGCTGTCAACATTGTCTACTAGGTGTCGGCATTGCCAACTCATGACCTTGCTTCGCCGCTGGATGGGAAGGGACGTAAAATTTACAGCGACAGTATCCTGGATTCAACCGCTTTCAACATTGTACGTCTCGTGTGCTCGCATGACATTGATATTAAATCAACCACGCATATTCTCATCAAATGCTTCATCGGTTTTCAGCTACAACATGGCCGTCACAATAACAACAATTGTTTGCCTCTATCAGCGATGGACATGTCCGGCAGAACTGACATAGTGTCAGAGGTAGTACTTGCGCCTTAGACTATGCATTTCAATTTGATCCTGTTCTGAGTATGTCCTGCTCTGGCGTTCACGCAGAACCTTCTACCTTCTGGAAGTAAATAGGTGAGAGTGTGGCTTGCGGCTTGTCGCCTGGCATTCATCGATGCACCTGATGGCAACTCAGAACAACCTCCCTCTCACGTGGGTGGGCGCTTATAAAATACTGGAGAGAATCGTTGATGTTCCGCTCATCGCACATACATAGTCTTCTGAGTCGGACGACTCCCATATGCAGACCGAATCGACCCTTCTGTATTATGGCACACGTCCGGGCCATCCTTTACATCGTGAGTCATTTAAGATTCCTATTTCATGTTATGCTGAAGGCCTGTTCAACAGGTACATTAATTGAGTGCCAGTTTGCGATCTTAGCATCGATGATCTTCCTTACGTTTGAGTGGACCTTACCATTAATATTATACGTTTAGATGGATATCTATTTTCACTGGCGCGTGAGTTACCAGTGATACCTTGTGCTGAAAGAATTCCTTTTGATGAAATTAGATCATTTCTGATCGCGCTGATCGTGCACAAAATATAATGCGACATTCTTCAACATATCGTCTGCACCCGGCTTATTTCCACAGATCAGCTGGGACACGTGTCGGTGAAGAACCAGATCACTGGACAACGATATCTTTTAGTTAAAATGCTAACCAGCGAGGCAGCTTCGAGATATCCAGGAAAAGCATGCTGGGCTTCGCAGCGTACACTTTGCGCAGTCTGCCGCACCACTTCGAGACTGCTTGGCTTTTCACGAGATCCGACTTCAAGACAATAATCTTTCCAGTGGTATTTGCCTCAGCACACACTGTTCGTGCATGATGCTGACTTGTCGTAGATGGTATTTGCAATTGTTTCATCTCCTCATCACAACCCGCTAGCCCTGCCTTGCTCTCTCTGCTGGCTCTGGTTCCACCTCCTCCAAATCAACCTCGCTAACCAATCATACTCTGTGGATGAAGACAACTTAAATAAACCCTGGCGTCCTGTGCCATCTGGGCGAATTAGCGTCAAGCATTGCCACGCGTGGCGTTGGGCAGTGACAGTTTTCTGCTTGGGTCTCTCATCCCTTTTCAGCTTCAACGTGTTCATAACTAGTGCGGTGTTCGCGGTGCTCGTGATCCTGCACGACGATTTTCGTCTCAGCGGCCATCCCTTTTTCAAGCCCTTGTGCAATGTAGGAGGTTATGCGAGTTTTGAGCTCGGTGCTACGTTGGTTCTTTGTAGGGCGTTCTTCCTCAGAGGGAACACTGCGCTGACAAGATTGCTAATTTAGCGGGGAAATCTTCCCTTGATGAAACGAGTAAAACAGCGCTTTTATGCAGTGCGCTTGTCGTATTTATGACGATTCATGCTCAGGACTTCGCGGACGTCGATGGCGACCGCAAGATAGGGCGACGAACTCTGCCGATGGTGGCTCCCGAAGGATCTCGTGTTTATATGTTTGCAGTACTTCCGCTACTTTCTCTTGTTCTTGGCTCCATTTGGAGTCTGGGCCCTCTCTGCAGCGTTTTCTTCGTCGCTATAGGCTTTGTGGTAGGACGTCGCTACTTTCTCTTCCGCAGCGAAGTTTGTGACCAGTCAAGCTTTTTGTTGTATAATGCTCGTGCCCTCCTTCTATACTCTCTGCACGTGGCCTAACGTTGTCGTTCTCAACAGATATGGCTCCTGGGCGTCCATCTCTTGCCAGC
>PVYP01002887.1:6793-19749 GCA_002995295.1 Rhizopogon vulgaris
GCTTAGTCTCCCGAGGCAAACCCATTAATAGTAACTTCGCTCGTTCTGTATTAGGAGTAAGTACATACTCATGGGACCATTCCACGCAGTGGCAGTTGAGTGGCAACATCGATATTATGAACCATGTAGCCTACATGGTATAGTATCGATACCGCGGGCCCACCCGCTAGTCATCATGGAGACAACGCGCTGCGGCGTTTAAAGTGCTTCTGAATCGAGCTTTCAATGAAGCTTACAGGGCCACAAGCCAACTATCCAGAGTAAAGAAGCCAAGGCACGGGGTGATGAATCGATAATTGGTTGAAGATGGCAACTTATGGAAATGTGGAGTCAATGATTTTTCCGCGGCCGAAACTCCTTTCATCGAGTCAGTGGTGACTGAAGTGAGTAGACGAAGTCTGGAAGAGAACCTGCCAGCCTGCCAGTGAGTGCTCGATCAAAATACCTCACTTGCAATGTTGCCGGGATCGCTTGCGATAACTGATAGAAGGGGCAATGCACTTCTTATCGAGACTCGTGATAGTGAGCTTGCGAATACTACATCCGACACACTTGGCTACGTGGATACGCACGTGGGGTCGTGCGTACATGTTTCGACAGTTACTCGTTTCTCCGACATGTACGGCGGCGGTAGAGATCTGAGCCTGTTCGAACAATAGGGCCAATGCCTCGAAAGAGCAGATACCAGAAACTTTTAGTCACGTACGTCATCGGCGGGGGCGTTTTTCGAAAACTGAACAATGAACTTGGTGACCGGTTGCCTTGACTCGATCAATTGATTTTCTTTCGCGCGACGGCTATATGTTTTCATGCATTTTCGTTTTTCCAAACCTTTGAGTTCCTCTTGCGGACTTCGCACGACGTCCGCGTTAACGTTCCAAGGTCGTTGTCATTAATATTGTTGTTGTAGTCATTTTTCATTTCATTCTCTATTGGTTTGGTTCCAAAGAAGAAGACTCGATGTGGTCGGGATGAGCCTAGGACTCAAAAGGCATCTTTTGAGTTATGCGGTCCCCGCGTGCGTCCCGGTGCGCTTGGATCGAGAGAAAGGGAGGCGTAATACTACGGCTCACCAGGTACCGGGTTCCGGACGTGACGAAAGCTTCGGATAGTAAGTACATACTTATCACTGATAGTGCCAGCATCCGAAAGAGGGGTATTACTGTGATTTGCTACATATGCAATACTAGCTATCTCCAAGTTACGTTGGCGACCCACCACTGGCAAATTTGTCGGTGGTCAGTGGGTCTTTAGGCGCAATAGGTATCGACAAATTGGTGGTTATAGCGGTCATGAAACAACCGTAACTTAGGGGACAACAGGCTCGGGCAACGTGGCAATTGCAATCAGTCTTCTTCATAGTATGACAAACGTGTCAGGTTCATTGAAACCATGTGATCAGAGTGGATTAAAACAATTATGAACATGTGTTGACGATGGTATGCGAATAATGATGAGCCGTTTGCTTGGCGAGTGGAATAAGTCTAAAATATAGCGACACCACATGATAATTTGAACGGGAAAACCGAAAGAAGATGAGAATGGTAAAGCCAATGAGTTTACGCAGCGACTTGCGCCACTGGATTCTTGAAAGGGAAATGCGAATAACGATTGTGCGACTTATGGGAAGTAGAGGGCTGAGAACGTGTATTGGAATGAGGTATGGGAAGGGGGAATGAACGTAGCAAATCGAGTGTGGATGAAGTGTTATGCGATGCTTTTGAGGGTGGGGGTGAAACAACGATTTCCATGTGCTCATTTTGTGACTTGAGGACAGGATTGAATGAGGGGTTCGGCAAAGCCTCAGGAGTGAGAGGTGCTGGGGAGCTCCCAGAGGACGAAGAATGGGGGCTAGATGGATCCAAATGTGGGCAATAGGCTTGGTGTGAATGGTGATATTGTGAGCGTGAGTGCGCATGTGATGGGGTGAAGTCTGCGAGGCGGCGGAAGTCGTGGGAAGGAAGAGCGACTGATGATAAGCCATCATGGTGACTCAGGATGTCATCTTCGGTAACAGAGAGATCGAAATCCAGAACATCGAGGAACTCTCGCTCGATTCTGCCAACATCACGTTTCCCGAAAACACCAGTGCAAATAGCCCAGTGTACATTTTTGAGTGTGGAGTCATTTGAAAACTGTCAGAAGAAAGATTAGTCAGGGAAAGCATGGGAAGTTAGGGTAGGTATGTACCTTGCTCGCGACCATTATGGCACCGAGGAAGACGCGTTCGCACGCCCATTCTTCGAGGGCGATTTGGAGATGAGGTTTGGCGCGATTGATGTAAACTAATGATACGAGGAGAGTAGGAAGGGTGACTTCTGCTCGTGTGAGGACATTTGAGACAAATGTGGTGAATTTGGTGTGCTCAGAGTGGCGGGAGGCTTTGCGACTACGACGAGATGAAGATGGACGACCCATCGCGTAGTCAACTGTGTCTACGACACAATCAACGACATATTCTAAGATCTCGGTTAGAATGAATAAACATTGCGAAAGATGAGAGAACATACCAATAACAGGTCGTGAAACCTTTATTTCGAGGAGCTCCAAGAGAGCAGGTGAATGCAAGGCAGGATCGACAAGGCTAGCCTTGTGTATTGGGGATGATGAAAAGACCATGGCTGTTTGTCTGTCTGTAGGATAAGAAAGATGGGACAGCTTTGAATAATCATGGTGAAAGGATTGTGTGGTATATAAAGGGCCACCGGATGGGAGGAAACAGTGAAAGAGCCGGGATCGGCCAATTACGAAAAAGGAGAAGAGTGACACAAGCGATTAGAAAGGAAAGAACCAAGCCAACTCGCGGCACTAAAGGCCAAGTCACCACACAGGTTGATGATGATGCACCGGGGCATTACAAATCCGTACATCCGACCCGATTACTAAAATTTAAGTCATAATTTTAATTCGGCATCCTGCGGCACAGCATAATTCAACCGAAACAACCGCGCTCTACGCAGTCCATTATTTGCCGGTACCTTCCAGCTGACAGACTTACTCGGAGTCTGCTCGATACCCAACAACTTTACTCGCTTCTCTGGCTTGGAACACTCACCCAGTGTGCCACCGCGCTCAACGGCTTCATTTGTCCCGAGTGGAACGTTGAACCCACTTACCCGCCACCCATCATGCTAATATGGATTATTCTGTCCAAGTACCAATAATAAGTACATTCCAGATCCCGCCACATCGTCCAACATGCATATGTACAGCATTAATTTAGCCTGCGAATCGTAATCTTCTCCCCATAATCAGCTTTGACTGTGTCGGCTACTGCGCCTTAGATGGCCGGTTCGGTATATAGAAAATAGAAAATTCCAAGTCATGCTGACACGGGTTCTGGAAATAATATCTACGAAACTGTGGGGAACTATCCATCCATAGCTGTCCGACTCTGACCGATGGGCCCCACTGGCTCGCCTTCTATTTCCGAGTAGACCCACCATCTTTTTTGTTAACGTCTTTGCTTGCTCTTCGAGCATATTGGGAGTGCGAATGACGATCCCATCGGCTTTGCTTGGTGTGTGTGCCGTGTGTGGCGCTGTCCGATTTTCAAGCAAGGGGCGACGTCACTGAGTCACAGTAAGGAACATTACCTAATTGAGTGCGGAGATGCCTTTCCTCCGTTGCATCAGCATCGCGATTAGTACGCGATCCTCTTTGGTATCTGATTCTCAGTCAAAGTTATCTTTCGTATCCATCGTCTTCGGCGTCGATTCTATTGTGGAATCAAGCTGTACTACGTACTACTACCTAGTGTGTAGAATGAATGATACCCGGCGCTGTAAGGTACAAGATAGCTGTTGAATTAAGGTCGTGTACAGCATCACAGGGGGTTCATCACGGAAGGTAAATTTCGCGATGCATTAAATGGCCAACGAGAGTATGAACAACTTTATGTATATTATACACAGCTTGATTCCAAGAGGAATACATATTCCACAGAGGGTTCCTGTATCGTGCCGCCATGTCCCCACACCAATGTCACCGGTAATCAAACAAATGAAAACTCAAAACCAACTCGCGGGTTCGAGGCTCTCTTGCCAAGACATTAACGCGTAGGTTGCAATCGATAATATGTCATGTGTCAATCATGCAGCGCCCGTCACTGCACTCCCACTAGCACTCGTACCTCCACTAGCTGCGTTGCCACCCGCCTTTCCACCACGGTTTTTGCTGCCTTTGGGCCGACCTCGTGGACGCTTGGTAGTCACAGGTTGAACATCCGTCGGACCATCGCTCGCAGTGCGCTTCTCGCCATTTACCCGACGATCACGCAGATACCTGTCGATAATAGCGGAATATTAGCGCACGATTGAGAAGATAAGGGAGTTGGGACGGAAACATGGTATAAATACGGATGGCACCCCGCACGCACGCGAGAGCTCAGGAACCTCCCGATTCGATAATGGTCAATCTTTCACTCAAGAGGAGCGCCGTGAAACGCGTGGCAGCGCCATACTTCCCGGCCCGAATGCAAAGTAGACTTACTGAGATGTTTTCTCATCAAGCTTGGTTTGAAGTGGGGGGAGCGCGGGTTGACCGAGCTCTGCCCGAAGACGATCGACGTCCCTTTTGGCAACAGTATATTCACCATCTTGGAGAGTTTGGATTTGTTGCCGTAGGTCTGCGCATCTGTCAATAGCACAGTCGATGAGGGACAGACTGCGTAGGGGGAACGTGGGAAGGACTACGCACTCTCGTGTGATGGATGCTTCGAGGAGATCCACCTTTGGGGAAAATGAAAGATGACATGCGTGTGAGTGGTATCCTTAAATGGCGCTAACAGATGGTACCTTGTCACGGTCTGCATTTATCTGCGAGAGTGGCCAACGTTTCATTTAGTGGCGCAAGCCAAGTAAGAGAAGTGCATACCTCTGCGAGTGCAGTAAGTAACCGTGCACGTTCGCTGTCCAATCTGCATAGACGTATTAACAATCACTGCTAGTATATTAGAACCAGAGATGAAAGAAGCACCACGCTCAGATATGATGTGATGAGATGAAAAAACGCAACGAACGCTAGTTTGCGGGGGAAAAGGTAACACGTACCGGTTCTTCTGTTCTTTGATATCCTGTATTGCCTTATCTTTTTGTTCGAGGGTATTGTGGGCGGCAACTATGTTAGCGGTGTGCAGTTGCAAAGTCAGGGAGTGTTTTCTGCCCAACAGCAAATGTAAGCGTTGTGCGGTGTCGAGGACGCGCGCAACTTACTTGAGTTCTGCTGTCTTCGCTAGCTGCACGAGCTCAGTCGTCCAGTCGCCCGTCGCCACAAGTGGCTGCGACTTTAGCGGTGTAAGCGAGGGAGCTACAGTAGGTGGAGTAGTTGTAGTTGTAGTTGCATGCGGTGCTATGGTGCTAGGGCCAGCAGCGGATGCGGGCAATATCATTTGGCCATAATCACTGGACGTTGCAACTGAGAACTGTTGATACATTGCAAATGCAGACAGCTGCGATGAAGGGCCCTGGGGTCTTTGAAGCGTGTGTTAGTGTGGTTGGGTGTACAATGTCCTGGGACTCCGTGCACTGCCAGTGTGTTTGTCAGTGTTAGAAACCAAAGCCATAGGGCACACACATTCGGACGCTTCCTCTTGGCAGGTCGCTCATTATCACAATCTAAGTGTTAATGTCATCAATAGGAGAACGTTAACATCTAGACTGCAACGTTACCACTGGCGATTTGGAAGTGTGTGCCGCGATGTACCACAGGAGAAGCTGGAAAGACGCTGCATCTGTTAGGGCATGAAGTAAATGGGAGCTTTCTTGGTCGGCGAAAATTGTCGAGGCTCGATAACGGGCACCCCTAGTGATCCATATACTTACTTGTAGTAACAAGCAAAGATCGAGTAGTTCTTAAATTATCTACGTCAGAAAGCTGTGTACTTCAAGAACTGCCTCGCTTCAAGTTCAAATCTTGCTTCCGTTCCTCATCACGATGAGCATCCTCAGGCCTTTCAAAGCGAATGATCTGTTCAGGTTCAATAACATGTAAGTCCACTATTCTCTGACCTACAGTCATGTACTCAATCTCAGAAGCAATCTGGACGTCTGGACAGAGACTGTGATATGCTCATATCTTCGTTCATCAATCTCGTCTTACACCTTTTTCCTTACAGTACGGCGTCACATTCTACCTCACTTACCTTTCCCGTTGGTCAGACCTCTGCTTCACTCAAGAATCACCAAACGGGCGATTGCAAGGTTATAGTGCGTGAATCATTCCTTCTGTCCGTTACCAATCCAACTTGAAATCGAAAAGTTCTGGGCAAGGCCGAAGGCGTACAATCAGATTGGCATGGTCACATTACGGCCGTAACCGTTGCTCCCGAGTACCGCCGTCTCTCTCTAGCACGAAACATGTGCCAGCGCCTTGAATTCGGCTCAGATGAGGTATACAAGGGGTTCTTTGTGGACCTTTATGTGCGCTGTAATAATGTATCGGCCATCAATATGTATGAGGGTATGGGGTACAGCGTGTATCAACGGGTGAGAGAATACTATGGTAATCTGGGAATAGGGAAGGATGGACGAGACGAGGAAGATGCGTTTGGTGTGTACCCGTGCACTGCTGTTTGGACTGTTAAGGCTGATGCGGCTGATCAGATATGCGGAAACCGCTGTCACGGGACGGGCTGCTACGATCCATACGGACTAACGGTCGAGACGTGATAGTCAGCGCCCATGATGTCTCTTAGACTCCGGTCAAGGTAGATGCGCTTTGCAGTTTCTCGGTCAAACAACTACTGCCTCCATTGCAATGCATTGGAAACATCATATACTAAGTGGTGGAGGGTCATCCGGCCCAAGAGCAGCTAGCTCCTCATCATAAAACTTTATCAATGCAGCTTCGTCCGCGCAGATCTCCTGCAACTTCATCCGAATTTCTTCCGCTGCAGCTTCGGGTTTCTGCTCCTTACTCTTCATCGCGCTGCCCAAACGACCTGGACCCAATAACCGATTAGTCAGGAACAGGAATCCCTGCGAGCCACCTAGCACCTGCACAAAGGCTGCGCCAGACCTATGCACAAACTGCGAATGTTTGAATGGTGCTCGGCGATAAGAGTATGAGACATCTACATCCTTCGGGTATAGGTTTGTGGCTTCCACATCGAGGACGAAGTCGAAGCGTTTTAGAAGTGCATACTCGAAGTAATGTGTTGTATGCGTGCCTTCAGGTACCCTTTTCTCGAGACCTGGGACGATGGGAGGAGGTATCGCCAAGCGCAACGGGAAGCAAGACTGGAACGCGTTGCGTTCTCGGATGTCACCAATTTCCATGACGTAGGCCTCGACCAATTTTAGGCCGTATCTCTCGATCGCACGACTCCACTGTCGAAGCGAGTCTTCAATGCAACGCGCAGTGGAGCCGATCCATTGCAGCTCGAAGTGAAAGACTGTCCCAGGGTTTTGAATGATGTCATGGTGGAGAACTACCGATTCAGCCTGGTCACTCCTCTGATAGATGACGTGAGTCAGGGGATTTGCTGAAGATAAGTTCGCGTACCTTAGTAGGGTCAACGTCGATGACCATGGTCTGGCTGAGGATCAAACACTTCCTATTCCGTCTGGGACTTAACCCATTGGGTCTGGTACTGGAGGGGTAATATGCCGCTGGTCTACTGACGTTGACATCATCCCCATTCATATAACGGGATTGCTTCATCCAGCCTCCCCTCGGGGTGCTGACGGTCGCGTATTCACCGTTTAACTGATAGAGGTAGTGCCTGTCGTGGAATGACAGATGAGCCTACGTCATGCATGAAACATCCAAAGAACTGACCCATCTAGGAAGCCATGACGACCTCGGACGTGAGTAAACAGACCTTGTTCGAGGAGCCTCGTTCCCCATTCGGCACCATGTTCTCTTGACGATACGTCGCGGAACTCGCGCACGAGCCATGAAACGAAGTCAAACCCAGTGAAAGAATCAGGGTATTTTGCCTTATGCCAGTGATGAAATTTAATCGATACGCCGTCCTCTTCACGCATGAGTTTCGCAACCATCGAAAGAGGGGTATCCGCGATTTCCCTGGTACTCTGCATTTTCTTCTTCAGTGGTCCTGCGGCATGTATCTCGTCAAGCTGTGCTATCAGCGACTCATCCAAAATCGAGTGTGCAGGGCCGAGAGTCGTAGGAAGGAAGCGCACGGGTGCAACGGGTGAACCACGCTCGTCTGGAGCCTGCCACCGCAGTTTTGTGAATATTTCGGCAAGCTTGTCGATGCCCATAAGTCGGATTTCTTCGTCATTGAGCTTGTCTCCAGAAGGCCCTACATTGCCCTCGGGGACGACAGTCGGAATAACCACGAAGCGCGTTCGCCAGTACCTCAAGGATTCATTGAACTGGTGTTCATAGCCAGCAACCAACATGTCCAATCTAGTGGAATAAATCAGCACTTTGACAACGCTCGGAAATTAAGGAAACTTGCCTATTCCAGCCGAAATTTTCCAGCCCATGTGACACGAACTTCGTCTTTAGCTCCGTATACCCTACTCCGAGCTTGGGCCAGATGAGACACTCGTACTCGAAAGGTTGTGTCGGCGGCATCCTTCTCACATACCGCCGCACTTGGATCGCTTCGCCAGTGTAAGATATCCGATGTATCTCGTTGCTCATGCTTAAGTAAACAGGCAGACTAGTGGACTTGAGCACTTCCGCTGCCCCAGCCGGCTTTGGCGAAGCATCGTCCTCGCCCATGAAAGATTTCGTCCGCCGCATAGCCGACTGGTCTTCAACATCGCCCGTCTTGCGTGGTTGCAAAACAAACTGGAACCCTTGGGCGAGTCGGACGGCCACCATTCCGCGCATCACAGTGAGTGCCCACGCACGCCGTACTTCATCGGTGTTCCCCTGGACAGAAGGCGGCTTCACGAGGAAGGAGCGCATCTCCGATGGATCAACGACAAAGTCGTACGAGAAGACATCGTATGAAGATTCCAGCTCCAAGTTGCTGGGGAAGTGGTCCGTCGTGAGCGGCAGGCACCCCGGAGTGACCATAGATTTCCACTTCACTTCATGCTTGTACATGGGCGTAGGGAATACATGCTGCCAGCGTCTGGCAAGTGAGGACTGCGCATATGAGACTGCAGACTGTGGTCGTGACGGATTTGTACGAGAACTCGATAATGGGGACGAGGACGACAAGGGCACGTTCAGCGAGTTTAGTGTCGTACTGCGCCTCTTCCCAAAGGTGCCTTCATCACGAGGAGGGGTATTTAATGGAGAGTAACGACTCAGGGAGCTTCGATTTGGAAGAATGCTTTCTTCCTCGTATGTTCTGCTCAGAGCCGATCGACCAGATGCACCGTGCAAGATGGCCATAGGCTGAGGGGACCGGGAAAGCGAGGCATAAGCTATAGAGGTGGGATTTGACGCGATCGGGACGCGCGTGCTTGGAGTGGGAGTGATCGGGCTTGAGACTGATGAAGCAGAAACAAGTGTTGTCTGAGATTCACCGGAGCTTCTTTGGAAGGGATTGTAGAACCAAGAAGAAGCTATTTTGGCGAGACGCGAAGAGCTCGTGTTGCGCGATTGCTGATCACTTCCAGGAGAAGATGTCGTGACAGATGTGTTTGTTCTTACTGATCGTATGGAGGACTGCGAAGGAGATGTGCTGGCGTTGCAGAGGCCGGTCACAGAGAGCAGCGGTCCTTCTTCGTTGCCTTCAGGAGGCAGTTCCATGATAATCTTTCTGGGACTCTCTTCAATCGGTGCGATACGCGAAGACACGATGGAATTGCGTTGCGAAGCCAGCCCCCGTCTTTCACTTACTATCGATGAACGGTATGACGCAGCCAACATGGTCCCGGTACCCGAAGAGGAGTACGAGGTACGTGAACTGTTGAGCGGGCGAGGCTCTTTCTTCCAGACGAATACATCCATGTCAGCTTGATCTGCCTCTGCTTGTGTGGGAGAACGATCTTCTGCAAAGCTATCTCGAGGAGGTGTGGCGTACGGATCAGGTATCTCTGGAAGGTATGGCACCTCTATTCCAGATAGGACGTCATACCCAAGAAGTCCAATCATCTGTATTTCATGCATTTTTGCTCTGGCAACGAATCTGAGAGTGCCATCAGATTGGATGAAGAAATAAGCTCGAAAAACAGACCTATCCTCGCGTATAGGTAGATAGATCTGCTTCTCCCAGAATGAAACCCCGATCCAGAATGGCTCCCACCAGAACGTAGTCTTCTCCCTCCTGGTCTCATCTGGGTCTTCATCCCCTCCCCACAGCGGATCTAGGGCTCGACTGCCACTCCTCCCTTCCTTGTCCGGACGTGGCATATATCCCTTGAAAGCAAATATAGGCGTCTGGTGCAAAGGACGTTTTGCTAATGATACGAGATCCAAGCCGAAGCCCTGGTCGAGCATACGAGTGGTAGTTAATCTGAGTAATTGCTTGGACACCTTGTAATAGCCTGTACCAGGAGTGATCAGAATGGTTGCTGCTCCAGTAAGGGACAATGAGCGATCAATGTAGTGCGTCTCATTTGGATTGAGACCCAGATTAAGAGCCTCCAAAATAGGACCGTCGTGAGCATACGATAGCTGGCCAACGAGTCTGGCTTGCTCTGGTGCTTTAGATTCGACAGAGGCTTGATGGTAGTGGTGAGTGAGCAAAATGTCCCTTTGGAAAGCCCAAAAGGAGACTTTGAGTCCCACAAGTGTGGGTTTCCAGTCGTGGATGACCTCCAAGTCAGTGATAACCTTGTAGAAATCCTTGTACCATCGACCATCTTCATCCTCTCTCAGAGGCCCTGCAGCATATTCTAATTCGGAGTCATCGTAGTACACCCTCGAGATGAGCACGATAGTCACTGTGTGATTTGTGCCAGCCTCACGCCACTTGGCGAATAGGTCAGGTAGAAACGAATGTACGATTTTCTCGTTGAAGCGTTCCCCATCCCCTGAAAATTCCCAGAGCTCACGGCAAACTTGAATAAAGATTGTCACCTTCGCCGAGAGTGACCTGTAGATCGCTTTGGTAGTGGATGTAACGTATCCTGCTGATACCTATGAATATACCTTTTGAGCACATCAGAGAAGTAGGAGGTCGTAAACCTACTTTTCGGCCATTGACATAGATAGTTTGTATCTTTGCAGCGATGACGCTTATGAAGGATATTTCTTGCTCGACGAAGATACACTGCCCTACGAGGTGTTCGGCTAGTCTCCACATTTCATTTCGACCGAGGTATTGGTCCTGAAATGTGAATTCGATATAATCTGCACAATATAGCTGCTTGTCTACCTGTCTTGATTATGAGCATACCTTTAATCGATGACAAGGGTGCAAATTACTTTCGTTACGGTCACCTCACCATTATTCTTTATCCCAAACGCGTCTGCGACATTCTTTGGAAGTGAAATCTATTGTGGCGAGGTTGTCTGAGCACAGGTTCACAGTGATTGAGGCAGAACAGACACCTGTAACGCGGGTTTCGAACATCCTTCATCCTTCGGAACCATGAACAGATATCCAGCAGTAGCATCTCCAGAATTGCAAGCCGAGACTTGCAGCATGTCTCCCTCGACCACACCGGGCAACCATGTTTGGTTTAATATAGCAGTGGAGGACTCCTTCGGATCATGTACCCATGAGTTAAGAACCTTGGCATCTCCCAGCTTCAGTGGTGGTGGTGGTCCAGGGAGATTGCGGAGAATTGACTGTGCTGTATTGGACCTCCTCCGACCGTACTGTTGCACGATACTGTCTGATCGCACTGTGCTCATTGCATTCGGTTCTTTCTCCACTACAGGATACAAAACCCTTGGAGAGCCAGAACGGTTTGTGCGATAAAGTCAAAGAGTCCAAATTATGATGTCAACTCTAAAGGGCAAAAACTTGAATTACCGGTTGCTAAGTGCTTATAATATTAAATAAACCCATATCTAAATCAAGTCTCCGTCTTCTTCGCTTGCTTTTCGCTCTCATCCTCAACGTCAGTGGTTACTCTGCACCTGGGCTGCAGTGCTGCGAATCTGCCTAGACGGCTGCTTTTCGCCGAATAAAATTTATCGTGTCCGAGACATCACATTCTTTTACCCTACGCTCTTTCTTCATTTAAGGGATATACCCATCATAAAAAAGGATTTCACGACTGCCTTTCGTCTGCCTACGGAGGACTAGCCCCATATGTCCATCAACTCCTTCACCGAGAGGCTCGATAATACCCATGAAGTGCAGAAAATCCGAGCGAGCGAGCTCTCGTCAGAGCATACCCCATCCTTTGATTCATCAAACCACTGCATGCATTCATCCAGATGCTCTTCATTGCGACAATCACCAACCGTCAAATTTGCTCCACTTCCATTGCCGGATCCAAGCCGGAAGCGCTCACTCGTACCACTTGGGGTGGTGGCCCGTTCGCGGAGACCACGTCGTGTTCGCGAAGTTGACGAACGAAGTCAATCTCTGTGGGCCAATGACCCTGCGGCTGACCCAATGCTCGAAGATCCACTTCTCACTTTAGGGAGACTTGTGAAAAGTGCGGGCAGGGGCCTATGGCGACGCATTAGAGATAGAAGCGGGTTTTCTGGTCAGGTGCAGGTTATGCATCACCTTACAGACGCGACTCTCGACATGAGACCAGTGGAGGATCTGGAAGATCGTGTAGTGGTGATCCCAGAGCGTAAGGAAACAATAGTGGATCCAGAGAAGCGGGTGGACGCGCGTGTCGAGCAAACGCCCAATAATGTTGACGCCAAGTGGCGGTGGAGAAGGAGTACAGGCACTATGCCTTCTATTCCAGGTTTACATTGATCATTGCTTCAGGGCTCTGTTATTGGTGAATTTTGCTATTTTCATTACTTGTGTTAATTGTTTCATACGCGAGGAATTGTCACATATGCTAGTGCTTGGGCATTGTTATACTTCAAGCTTCAATGCTCGTTTTACTCACTCATGATGTAGTAAGAAGTATTGACATTACAATAAATACATGAGATGACGACCC
>PVYP01002888.1:0-10724 GCA_002995295.1 Rhizopogon vulgaris
TTTTCGCTGCTTTCCCCTCGTCAAATCTGTCCCGCCCATTCCAATGATCCGTCATTTCAAGTAGGATTTTTCGCGCTTTAACGGCAGTGCTTATAGCACTTATTAACATACTTTTTTCGTGGTGTCTACTTTTACAACTATTTTTCGTTCTTCTACTTTTACGCATTTATAAGCTGCCCGGCTGAAAAAAAAAGTAAAAAAAGTAAAACAAAAAAAAAAGTGACAAAAAAGTTGAAAAATGAGTAGAGGCATCTACTAAAATAAGTTGGCTTTACTTTTCTCGCTTTTCACCTATTTTCCGAAAAAAGTGAAGAAAAGTTAAGAAAAAAGTGAAAAAAGTAACCTCGAGATTTACTGATGTCTGTTCCAAGTAGGCTACACGATGACTGTGCCCCACGTCATTCCTCTAAGTGACTGAAGTGGAATTACGGTGGGGCACAATCTTATACCTGGGTATAAGCGAGGGATGATGCTGCAAAATCAGATACATGAGGGGGGCTTGCTAAAAGTGAGTGATCAAATTTTCTCCGTCTGATTGAGAGGTAACATTTTGTATTCTGAATATATTTACCACAACATAGATAGCGATGTCGCTGGGGACTGCTTCCCCCAGTAGCGTCGCCCGGGCTCTTGCTATGTGTGTGTTCATTTCAGTTAGTAGTAGATGGAACATGAACTAGAGGCTGAGATTGAGACCGTGTCTCTCGTCATTTCCGTCTGATGAACGGGGAATCGGGGATCATCTTCTTAGCCGTTGAATTGTTTACAGGGGTAGAACATTCACCTGCGTTCCAACTATCACTGAAGACCGATCAGAAACAATGGCGTACCTTTGTGGTCATTGTGATATGACGAGACACAGTCCGGGCCATGGGTGCGGGGCAAACACGGAATTTGTGTCTGAGACCCGGCCAGAAAAGATGCCAGGTCCAGAGCCACCCTTTGCCACCCCTTTTATTTCCTGTAGTATATTTGTGCAGGCGCTGCTATGCAATAGAATATACATCGCCTCTCTCTATGAGAAATCATTTAAATGTCAGAATGCATAAATGAGGAGGATAAAATCCCACACCGGAACTTCATGCCGCTAGGCATACTTATATGCTTCAATAAGACGTGCACGATCTCCCCCCAGTGCAGGCACAAGCAGCGTGAACAGGATCGCTCCTTGAAGGCTGCATCATACGTGATCATAGTACCCACGATTAGGGAATCCCGCATAAATTGCGCGCGAGAAGAAGTTTATAGTATATCCAGTCCGTCGTTGTCGTCATGCACGCTCTTTCAGCAGAAAAATGGAGAAGCAAACACTAAATACCGCCAAAGGCGGATTCGAATGCTTTCAAGGCTAAGCGACGAGAGATGTAAGGGCGCCCCCTGCTGGACAGCAGGAACTTCTGACACAAAAACGACGGAACTTGGTGTTATGAGCCTCGTAGAGACAGGGACGTCAGTTTAGTATTTAAACTTCACTAGAGTCGCAGAGCGCTCAAGTAGAGATGATCAATCAACCCAAATAGACAACATTGACGGTTAATTGCTAAAATACAACTGTTCGTGCGGGTGATGAATGAATACGAGGGTATACATATTATTATTAAGAATCCCAGCAAAAAAACCATCGGGAATCAGTATCTACATAGTTCACATATCGCAGCAACTAGCTAAATCACAACATACAACAATTGGAATCACAGACGCGACCTGCGCATGCTATGTCCTTGACGCAGCGGCTTCTTGCTGGAGCTGCTGCTCTTGCACTTGCTGTACGGCCTTCAAGTCCCATGGCGGGGGGTACCTCGCATCCACGAGATTCTGATCGGCAAGTGCATCTCGCAAGCGTTCTTTGTCGCTCATGCCCATGCGGGCGCGACACCGAACGAGACGGAGTTTCGTTCGAGTGATCCCTGACATTCGTCAGCATCCAGTACTACGCATAACAAACAGAGAAAAGGCCTGACATGTAGCAATAGTGGCGCGGTCTTCTTCCATAAAAGGGTTTTCGTTCTGGAGGTCGTCTTGCAGTGTGTACAGACACCAGAGCGATTCTTCATATAGTTTCTCGCATTCGTTTGGTGCTGTCGCTTGATCGAGGAGCTCCTTGCGGGCTGCGGTGCGGCTCTAAGCATGGAATATGAACGCCAACAAGTGCAGAATATGAATGAGAGCGCGTACGAGGAGCAATGCACGGTCATAGACCAGCTGATCGAGGTATATCTTAGGGCCGTCATATTGCACAGGGAGCCACGTCTTCACCAGCGCAGCCCGTTCACTGCATTTAATGAAGTGCTCCTTGAACCACGACAGAGCTTTATATATATTACATGAGCACTGTGCGCCCACGGCGCAAGGAATAGAACGTACCGTCATCAAACCCTTCGCTCACCTCGAAGTCACCGTCAGGATGACACATTCGTAGGTGCTCTTGGAAATTACGCAGTTTGTCGATCCCTTTCTGTGAGAAAGACATGAGGAGCATGTAGACGGCGACGCACGTCACAGCGTTGTATTCGGCTTCTTGGTCGGCGTTTCGCCGGCGCTGCGCGTGTCTCTCAGGCTCGCCTTCACGTCGTAAAAACTTAGCTGGATCAGGTAGTGGCTCTGCGAAAGGGTCAGCCTGGTGTATGCATAATGATAAGGGATACATACTCTGAGGTACGGCCTTCACATACTCATACATCTCATCAGCCCAATGTGTGAGGAAGTCTGTCTTTTGTGCAAGTTCTTCCAAATTGGCAAGAAGTTCGTCTTCCATAGGATCTATTTCCTTCTCTCTTTCAGAGGGAGTCCGGAGAATGAGTTGTGGACGCCGGGGGGATGAGGAAGTACTGTAGTTGACGGCGCAGGGAGAAGTTGGTGATTTAGATGTTGTACCGAACAACTTGCGGGAGGCAAGAGAGAGGGCACGACTTAAAGCGTTGGTAGCGGCACGTGTGGGTGATGATGACAATGGAGGGGCAAGGGGGTGTGGAGGAGGAGGAAAGGTAGGTATCGGTGCAGATAGCGGAGAACCTGATCGTGATGATGGCGTATATTCGGGAGGGCCTGCTTCGCCAACGTGGAGTGAAGGTGGAGCACGCCGGTCACCTAGTGGCCGCCGAGCACCGCTCAATTCTGATTGGAGTATATGAGTTACAAAAACAACGGCAAGCAATACAACCCACCATCAACTGCACGGGTAAATTCAACCGCACGCGGGTCAACAAGAACGTACTCTTTGCGGATGAGTCCGTCTTCCTCTGACTCTCCTGGAATTATGGAGCCTTCGACTGCAAGCCGCTTCGCTGCCCTTCCCTTTGCAGGAGTAGGTGGATTGGAAGTCGTTGGTATTCGAGCGTGGTTTATAGCCGTCTGTTGTCTCCCAGGCGATGCAGTGGGGCTTTTATTATTAGATCGAAATGTGCAGGACACATCAAAGACTGCGCACCTTGTCGGAGGGACGGCGGACACGTCGTCCACTACGGTGTCTCTTCTTCGAAAATGGAACTTACTGGGCGGGATCATGGCCTTTGGATCAAGCACTTCCGGTGGAATTATTCTGTGATGTTCAGGAATCTGCCCTTCATCGATCTCCTCTTCCTCTGCTTGTGCCGAAGAGTGCGACTGAATGTCGGGTGCAGGACGAGGAAACTTGGACTTTGCGAGTGCCTTGCTCTTGAAGAACTCTTCAAAACTAGCGCGCTCAGCAGGCCGCCGCCTTAGCAAGGCACGGATCAAGTCTTTGATGTCAGCAGCGACAAGCAAGGGTTCTTCTGTCTTTATCGTAGGCGGAGTGGAGGGATTAGAAGAAACGCGAGAAGGGTCCTCATCTGGGAATTTGACACCTTTGGAATGTTCGATCTTCTTCAGGAGTTCGACGTGGTTTTGCGCCCGGAAAGGTGGTTTTCCAACACACATCTCGTACAACACCGCGCCAACGCTCCACAAATCAGCTTTCGCATCATATTTCTCATATCGCAGTATCTCAGGGGCCATATAAAGACTGCACGACAACATATTCAAGCTGTGCGCCTCACAGGGGTAGGGACACGTACGGAGATCCACACAAGGTCTCTGCCATCATAGCGTTCGGGAGGGAGCGCGCGAAACCGAAATCGGCAACCTTCAGTATAGGTACGCCCAAAGGGTGACCCTTGGCATATTCCTCAGGCGATGCAGGGTTCAAGAGTAGATTCTATACAGTAGGAGATATTAGACGCCCCCGTAATTCTACAAACGAGCGCACCTGAGGCTTGATATCCCTATGGATAAGATTTCGCTGTCGAAGGAATTTCAAAGCCCGTGCTTCATGGAGATAAGATCAATGAACGTAGGAGAAGTGTTGTTTCTTACCAAGCTGACGCAGAAAACTTCTTACTACAATCTCATCTAGACCTCCCGTCCTTGGGTGAGGGTAATATTGAAGAGCAGCACCTGGTGAGGGCGCGTACTCTAGCCCCTCGACGCGACCGCGTTTCTTTATATAATTTGTTAGGTCGCCGCCAGCGCAATACTCCATGATAAGGTATATGTTGCGTTCGGCTCGCTATAAAACAGGCGTTAGCGAACGAGCAAAACGATAAGATAACAGACACATCAAATGATAAGAAAGACAGCAGAAGGACGATAATATATGACTACATGCGACCCGCTGGCTCAGAGAACGAAACAGAGGTTGGCTACGCGTAAATAGGGAAGGGGCGCTCACAACGATGTCAATTAATTTCGTAATATGGCGGTGAGACAGCGACTTGAGGATTTCGATTTCGCTCTGCAGGTTATCAAGCAACTTTGCAGTAAGTATATCCCGTCGCACAACTTTAATGGCGACTTGGTGGTGAGTTTCCTGTGAGTCGTCGTCGTAGAGTGCCAGAGAAACGAAGCATGTAACACACACCTCATGGTATCCTTTGTAGACAGTTGCAAAGCTTCCCTTGCCTATATCGTTGACTATAACATACGGACGTGCTTCATCGTCCTCGATCGTCCTTCTTAGAGTGGATTTGTCTGAAGCCATAATGAAGAGTTGACCTACACAAACGAGATATAGCGGTAGGCCGCGAGAGCAGAGGGCGCTGAGCACCGTCGGTGTCTTATGAGGAAACTAGCAATGACGAGGAAAGGCAAGTTGTGGTGAGATGACTTTTAGGGAGGACATACACTTCGTCCAAATTAGGAAACCTGAGAAGAAACACCAGTCTGACTAAGCTGTGCTGTGCAGGCGGCCCGCGGACCGGTGCAGTAATAGTAAACGGGCCACGGCCAATATAATTATTGTCTCTCATGATGCCTTTATCTTCCGCATCGCGTGCGGAAGGGAAAAGTGAAGGATTTGGAGCGCGATCAATTAACCCGGACTATGCTCAGTGGATTGGTCAACCAGACTCAATCCTGCCGGAGTGTTCGGAATCTTCAGTTCAACAGTCTTCTTTTGCATGTGGGTCTCGCGAAGGCGGATTGGGTGGTAGAGATCATTGATCATTGATCAGTCTGCAGGCTTGCCTGCCACTTGCACATGCTTTCCCCTACTAAGTACCGTGGCCAGGTTTGAAATTTAAACCATGATGTTTTGTCTGCAGGGCTTCATTTGCGAACTGTATGCCAATGTGGTTGAATTTCACATCTTAGGACGATTTGCTGCCAGCGCGACTCGCATGTCGTGTCACCTCGACGCGTCGAGCTGGATCAATATCACCGAAAAAGATCTTCACTCTACAATATCAGTCTGTCTCCCGTGATGCTCTTCCATTTTCCCGGCTCTGTATGGTGAATTTGAGATGTCAGTAGTAGTGGTTGACTGTCTTCTGAAACAGCTTGTGAATAAGTCAGGCCAGTACACATGTAGCATAGACCAGTCGAACGGTCACTTCCTTCTGATCACCAAAGGGCTTTATATATTAACGAATAAGTTAACTATCGTGCAATTATAACTAGACTTCATAAGTTTACTGCAGTTCGCTTTTCAGTCGGTAAAACATATACAGGCTAGGCGTGCAAAGGATAGCAGCAGCACCTATAAAAATACAAGTTCCTGTGAACGGGTGCCGTGCTGTAATCCAGCACATGGAGTAGAGGACTTGGGATAAAGCGAGAATAGTATTCAATGCCTCTAACCATGACAAGACGCGAGCTCGAACGTGTTTGGGCCAGTCATGCAATGGTCGCCTTCTCGTTTGTGCATGCCCGTCCTCGTCGGTACTCGCAATGAAGTGGCCTAGAACCCACTTCCCAAGGATGGAGACAACTACAACGAGCGGGGACACGAAGAGACACGCGTCTATCATGCCTTGCAAAGCCCATAAGGTGAACGAAGGCGCTGCGAAGACCGAGAGAAATGTGCCACGAGTGAACGTGCCATATTGGATGGTATGGAAGATTTCATGGAGGCCAGCTACGAGCGTTGTGCGGAAAGGGTATAATCGGAAGTTGGGCTGCATGGTGGCGAATTTATTTATGAATGCGATAGCAACAGCCTGAGTACCAAGATGTAGCTGTACTCCGGGAGAAAAATTCAAGAACTCACGCCAAGAAAGACATGATTTAATAACCAATCGAGCCTTTTCATTGTACGCTCCTCTTCAGCGCAATATCTTGCCTCTAGTAGCCGTTCCTTCAGAGTTTCTTCGACGTCATGGGATTCGGAGACACATTCCTGGGACAGGGGCCTGCGAGGCCTTTTAACATAGACCCAGTCGTCAATGGAACCATAAACTTACTCATCAGCCCCCCAAAGTTGACCGGGGAGCTGGTTTGGGTAGTCGTCCATGGTCGCGTACAAGTTGCTTGAGCGGGCTCTAGGTGAAACCTCTGAACAAGCATTTTGTGACACCGCAAATCCGTGACTTCGATTCCTAAGTCTGTCACAATTCACGCAATAAAGCCACCGATAAAGTTCCCACCGTTTGCCAGCGTCGAGATTTTAGATAATTGTTACTTACTCGACGTTGCTTCATCAATCAAGGGACCTCTTCGCCAGCGTTCAGCCTCTTCAGCGTCGCATAGTTGTGCTTCAATGATATGACATGATGTACAGTTAATCGTTACCATTCCTAATCCGCGACCTTTATCAGAAGACAGCTTATGACCTGGGTCCTGCACACGTTGAAGCTCAGATGTAAGGTGGGCGGTGCTGGATCTCCGCCTTGGAACGGAGCTTTTCTGCTTTTCTGCACTGTCCGGCGTCTTCGCAACCTTCATCTAGACCCCACTTCTTTCTCTCTCTCTCTCTCAAAGTTTGTATCAACAGCAACAACTGGTTCAGGCGTCTACCCACATACGTACGCTTTCGACCCTATCATCGCCATTCACCGCGAAACGGGTATCGATTTGTACAAGCTCTTGAGGGCTGTCGAATCACTTTTTGTCGAACATTTGGACCTGCACTTCTCTTCGACATAGAACTAATTTTTAATTATTTCTGAAGCACTATTTGTACTTCGCTTTCCAGAATCTTGCGTGTCAGGAAAGCATGTCGAGTAACAATGACGTTGAGTATACTTGTTACTCGACTCCTCTGTTATGGGATGTGCTTTTGTCAATCACCCAGACCATCTTCTTCACCATTGTTCGGCGTCGCATGATAACTTTCATTCGATCGTACTGCTTGGACGTGTTATCGTACAAATCAGATGACAATGCTGAGGCCTATCCCCTGACTGGCTGGGCCAGTTGGTATATTTGTTGTCATCTTGAATGCAATTCACATTTCTGTGGAGCGAAGGAACTGGAGCAATCACAGTATGCGATTGATCGGCTATTTATCACGCATCAACTGCAGTACTAATACATAAACAGAAACACGACTTACTGTTGCGATGCGCAGCTCAAGAGTCGGGCTGCCAACTAACGAGGTAGTGCACTCCCCCCCCTATAAATATTACAACAAGTCAACGGCGAGTCATTGTATACAAAGCAAACTCCTCGTACTCACGACAGGCTCACAATAAATGCCGTCGTCAATGCAGCAATCACTATTTTTCTTGCAAATATGGCCGTTGGGATAACAGGCTTTAACAGTCATAGCTGCTGTCAAAGTAATAACGATGGCGATGAATGAGAAGCGCATAATTTATGTGTGGTACTAAATCTGTCAAGTGGAGATTGAGTAGTGATAACTCTGGGGGGATGGTAGGTACTTTTATACTCTACCAATACTGTCGTCTTGAGAACGGTGTTTACAGGGAGAGTATGAAATGTGACGCATCGCGAACGCGGCCGTCGGACTACAATTGATGTCAATCCTGAGTTTTGCCAATCGATGGTGGAAATGATTGTGCCTGACATGTAAAAGCGCATGGTCTGTTGTGCTGTAATCACTGGTGCCAGTACTAGTGGCATCAACTACCCCTCTCGGTGGTTGCTATACCTCCCTTCTTTTCCACATCAGCCCAAGACGGGCATGCATATCCACAATCCTGCCTCACACCTATCAGTGCCAACCTTCCAACCAACGAGTAAGCAGCAGACCAGATTGAATTCAGTGGTCATCTCACGTATTATAAACTTACAGTGCACTTGTGCCCAATTCACCTGCGGCGACTCGGAAGGAGGAACCGTGATCGTCAACCAATCTGCGATATGCAATGCGGGCCTGGCCTTAGAGCTAAAGTCAGGCTCAAGCTAGGCATGCGTCACTGAAATTTGGCCCCGTGCTTGCACGTGTCTTGAAAAGGAAAGGCCACGCTAGGATGAGCTTCTTTTCGAGTTGGGCAACACCTGCTTCTATAGCCGCGCAAAATGGCCACACTGGCAGCCAGTAAGAACAGGTTTCCGCGATAGTTCGCGATGCTGTAAACCCCGAGCACTAGTACTAGCCATCTCTCTCGGTTGTTATACCTATGCTCATCCCAGCCCAAAACACGCGAAGCGTCTCGTCTAAACATCCGTTGATATACAACCAACGATTAAGTGATAGGCCACTGAATTGAGTGCTCATCTCGACTTACAGGACACATTTCCTCCGGCGAATGAGGAACCTGCCCTGTTCATTGTCAGCCTCGATGACATTGTAGTATGCGCTGTGCAAAGCTTCTCCGACTCGGAATGTCTGAACGTATGAGGGTATAGCAGGCGGGAAGCGGACTGCGTGGTGGCAAAATAATTTATGTATACGGTAGGCATCTGCCTACATGCGAAGACTCAGTTGCGTTCCAGAAGAAGTTTAGAAACTTGTCGATGGCATCAGGAAATCTTGACCAGGATCGTGCTATTTGCAGTTATTTGCACAACTATCCTTCCACATTTGCCTCATAAACATATTCATTGAATCGTCCGTCATATGCTGGATACTATCTACGTTGTCGAGGCTGCCGCCACGATGGTACCACTCGTGAAATGGCCATCAAAGCTTCAAGTAGATACCAGCAGTATTACGGTTGCGTGATACCTTCGCAACATATCGTGACAGGTAAGAGCTATTTGAGAACTTGGCAAGACTATGGCCCATCTTTGCATCTAGTCAGCGGAAATTTATTCAGACTTTCTATGGAAAAAAAAGGAGACTCCGAATGCTTGGGGAGGAACGAGTCGTTTTATTCGCGATGCATTCATCGCTGGCCGTCTCACCCAGTAGGATCTGTTCTCAATGGCGAATGAGGATAATGCTCGACAGAAGCATGAGGCCGATGCGCGCACCACTTTAAGAACAATAGTCGTGTACGGACTGCTCGATCGTCTTTCAATTCCAAACGACGAGTTGATCTGCAAGGGCGTCACCATGACAGGGGCATCCCACGCTGTGAAGAAATGGATTGGCTCATCGACTACCTGGTCAAAGCAGAAGAAGACTCAGGAAACACAAGGTGATGCTCTGCTTGCATTGGGCGCTATGCATGGACTAGCCAATTGACTTTTCTACGTCAAGGCGCTTATCCATTCTATGGCCAGACCTTCCCGAGTCTGCAAGCCGCGTTGAAAGCCATTTTTGACGCTCGAGAGGAACTATCACAGATAACTTGACCCAAAACTTTTGGACGAACATAAACTGGCGCGGACCTATACCTCGCCTCCCAACCGTGCATGCCTACATTCCTACAGGACAGATGGAAGTTGGTCGTTTGTACGGGGTGAAAGAGTTATACCTTATCGGCTGTACGAACTTTTCTTAAATAAGACTACGGTGCAACAGCCGAAGGCGATAGTACGCCAGGCTATAATGTCATTCTAATGCAAAATAATAGGCTAATTATCAGACACTTGTAATGCATTAAACTCGATAAGTATAACAGTAGCTAATTAGGAATGTAATGCACTACTTGCGCACGTCTTTTTCCGGCTGACTAAGCGCCTGAGCGGCGTTATTACGTGTGCAGCTTTTTCTTACTGAGACTCAGAGCACAAAGTCCCATGACATTCGGTTGATAAGCTCAGGTATCACCGGGCTACATGCTTTGGTCTATAGCATGAGGACAGTTATGTTGGTGGCCTGTGATAAGCTCATTGGCACTTGCACAAACCTTCCTCATACAAAATCCTATATCATCTGGTTGATAAGCTCACTGGGTCCTACGTGCCTTACTTTCTACTAAGAGGAAGTGAAGCATCAATTCTGGAGTCGGAAGGGCTTCTTTTATATACAAGACTCATCTCCGTCACGATAAAACCTGTGGCGTTGGTATAATTAATACTATAGTAGGAGGCACATGCTGGATCTTCTCCCACATTTCCCCCAGCCTACCATGGATCTAACAAGTGGAGCTTTGCTTGTCTCTCTTTTCGCTATAATCGTTGTGGCGAAAAGTATCACC
>PVYP01002923.1:0-27310 GCA_002995295.1 Rhizopogon vulgaris
AATTGTTGACCAAGATAAAACAAATGTTCCTCTCGCATCGTGATTCGCAACGAACAGCCCCGGCAGCTTCTCCGCTCTGTCTTGGCTGCGCATCAGCAGTCCAGGTAGGTTATTGGCGTAGGTCATCAGATCGGCTTAGCGAGCTCAGGATTTACCAGCCTACATATTCGTGCCTTCTGTTTCGGGTGCCCCCGAAAAGAAGGGCAAGTTCAACGGCAAGGTTCAGCGTCAACTTACCACTGTTAAAGATATGTATGACGGGATATCTTGAGGTGCTACCAGCAAAATGGCTCCCCCTTACAAGGCCTACTATTAACATCTCCGCTCCTTACCAGTACCCCTGCCCAGTGTCTCAGCTCTCAGCTATCCCCCTTCATTCCCGCCCGCCAACACTCTTGACTGCCAGCGCATCTGTCGGAAATGAATTTGGCAGTGTTTGCTTTATGCATGCTTACTGATGTGCTGAATCACAGAGCTTGTCCTGGTCTGTATCTTAGCATGATATTTAATCTTCTAGTTTATGCAAGCATTTGTGCAGGCTGACTCGTGTTGGGAAATTCACTGTCATGGGAGCTGAGAGAGAATATGCCGATGCCATGTCGGGTGGTGACGCCTCGGACTCGCAGGTCAGTCAGTCACATCCGCTCCTAGGTATGAGGTACATAGTAGATTTCTACACAGACTAGGTTCCAACAAAGCTCTACAAGTAGAACTAGTCGAGGATGATAGGCACCGAACTCTGATTGAGGGTGGCAGCAATAGGTTGCCAAGAAGGCATTGTACCGATCTTCCTAAAGGTCATTGGCCCAACCTTATTCACTACAATCCAACGTCGAACCATCTGTGCTGGTTCCGAGGTGACATCCAAGACCCAGCAATCTCCCATTTTTGGAGGGCTGCTCCAATGAATCCATCCCAAGGTGACAAATGGTGCCTTGTGGCCGTTAGCTCGGCAGATCAGAACTCTCTTGTTCCACCCTGCAATCTCTGGGCTGGATATCAACTTCCGCGCAAAATCAAGCCCCGCGAGGCTGTTGATGTCGAGCAGGGAACCCGTGTGAAGCATGGCGTGGAGCTCTTTTTGAGAGCCTTCAATTTCGTCCTGTGCGACTATGTCTGATGTCGCAAGGCCATGCTTGAGTTGTTGCACGATCGGGTCCGTGTTGAAATCATCAGTCGTCAGAGACCAAGTACAAGCAATAATCTTGTGTGCCTCCCCACTCCCATCCCCGATGCCAGCGCTCGTCCCTATTATGCATCCTACAACGCGCGCCGCAATGTGCAGTCCGTTTTTAGTTATCTTGATTTCCTCATTGTTTCGGTAGTGAATAGTTTCCGGGTAGACCGTGGTGAGAGCAAACCCAGAAATCCGTTCGCCCCACGGTGCAGGAGCTGTGATCCTAGGCATCCACTTTGTTCCCTCCACTGCATCGGGTTCAGGAAAGTCATGTAGCAAGGGCCACACTCTTCCCGACACTACAGCTTTCGACACCATTCGTGCCCACATAGCTTCGAGCGGTGTGGTACTCGAGCTACGGTCAGACATTTCAGATGGCTTGATTGGCACCTTCTCTTCATCGCTGAGCAGCCCGTAGAGCCCCAATAGGCGGTCCACAGAATACGTAGACTCTTTCTGACTGGTTTGATAGATGAGGTTAATCAAATCCACGTGTCCGTCCTGCACGAGTTTCTTCTTCATACCGTTGCGCAGGTTTCGGGTTTGCCAATTGCGTGGCGCAGAAATAACCCATTCCCTATCTGGATGGATGAAGTCGTACTCGATCCCCCCTCTGGGTTTCTTTAGGGTACCGTTCCTCAATATCTTGTGGTACCAATCCACCAAACGTCGTAAGATATCGACGTCCAGTTCCTGGCTATCGCAGAGAATATGTTTGTTCGGCAACAACAGCTCCTGATATGTCCACACTCTCCAGAACCATTCATCTCCAATGACAGCGTCGAGTAAAGCAATGCTTTCCCAGATCCTCTGTGCGTTGTCTTGCACCGAGGCGCCGGCATCCATGATGCTGACTGAGAGATCCACGAGTTGTGCATATGCCAATGGGAAATTCAAGTAATCATGGGGCACGACGAGGCAGGCTAGTGCGCCACGATAGTAGTGCTTCATTTTCGGAATTTCGACGGCTTTTTCTTTTTCCGCCTCCGGGTTGTTGCCTTGGTCGATGCAGATGGCATCCATCCACAGCCACTTGACCCTTCCATTTGCCTTGCAGTATCCCAGGATCATGTCCCACTTTGCTGGGTCTGAAATAGCTACGGTCCATTCGATGGTAGGCAACACGATTTGATGTCTAATCTCTCCCCATACTTGCGAGGCTACAAGGTAGGGGGGGATGATATTACCTGTCTCCTGAAGGTATGTCCGTTGATCCTTCAAAATTTCATGTTCGCAATCGTAGAGACGTAGTGGCGCCTTCGCGCTGCAATTATGGTGAGCCGATCTCATTAATCCAGAAAGAAGTCCAGGGATATAGATCGTACTTGATAACATTATCTCCTTCGTCATGTGCCTCGCCGTTTATCTCGATATCCATACTTCTCACAGTATCCTCCGATCTTGATTCTGCTCCTGTCTGCCTGTCTGCATCCGCATCCAAGTGCCCATGACTTTCGATGATAGGGAGCTGGAGGTTCTGAGGACCCATCCAGAATGTAAACAGGCCGACTTGTGCTATAGACTCCATTGAGATGAGGGGAGCGTGGTCAACCTGGTCAATTGGTCAAAGGAGTGCAGGGATCATGAATCTGTAACACGTACTACTGAAGGCGGCTGCAAACTTGAAAGGTTGATAATCAGCAGATACACTATACTTATTTGGTGAGTGGATCCCTCAAATCGCGCGGCAATCTCCATATGGCGTCCGAGATGGGATTCGACCAGAACAGTTGTCATAAAATACCAACCCGCACTGGAATTCAGCATCCTAACAAACGACGCAGTTTACAATACATATACCTTGATCAAATTAGCTAAGTCGGCGGAAGTGCCATTTGGACCGCGACGTTCATTTTTATCGCGTTTTGGGCTCGGAGTGTCCATATTAGAATCGACCACGTCGACGAGTACTGGAGCGAAGTATCAAAGCATGCTGCACGTAATTGTGAGGTGGTCGTTTTCGGTTTCGTCGTGAGGTGTTTATTGTGCAAACGACTGAAAACAAGTCCTAGAGACTGTTTGGTTTTACAAGGGTATACGATGTGTGTAGACTCGGAGAACACTGTGGGGTGTATGTATGGGACAAAGGAGTCGATATTCCTGACTCGAGAGTCTGTGTTCAGGAAATAGGTCGGCAAGGTTAGGAATGTGAGAGAACCTACACCTCCAAATCGATCGCTTCAGCACCCCACAAAATAGTAAATTGCATGGTAAACGAAGTCACCAAGCTGCCTGAACTGCGTTTGCCCCTGTGCTTATGTGTGGAAGGGACGGTTATTTGTAGAAATTCCTGATCCGAGACTCCACTTCTTCTGGTGACAGCTTAATATCTACGAGATGAAAACGGTTGGTAATTGAAGCAGATAATAACATGGGAAATCTTACACTTCTGTGGATCTGGTAATGGCAACCATGACTGTCAGTGCACTCCACATGACAAGGTAAGAAAAGACACGATGCTCACTCTTGCTAAACTCCTTCTCCTTCTGCTTCTGCATGAACTGCTGCAGCGATGGAACGATCAATTTCACCACTTCCTCCCCAACTGCGCTTCTCTCCTCCGAATCCTCTTCTAATACCCTTGCCATCCGATGTCGTTCTCCAACCTCTTCAAACAAGTCATAGAAGCGCGTGAACTTCTCCTTTGCTGCAGCCTTGTATGCGCTGCCGCTCGTCTTATCTCGCGCATCGTCAGCGAGAGCCTGCATGAGAGGTGAGAAGTTTGCATCAAAGTATCCTGCCTTTGCGGTGCGCCACGATGAGGTGAGGAAGTCTGCCGTTGGCTTTGACAGAAGGGAAGGGGTATTCGGGTTTGTGGGGCGTAATAGGAGGTGGGAGTGAAGATATGAGACGTTGTTGATGAGGAAGACGGAACCAAAGGGAGGACGACGTTGTGTGCGTGAGAGCGTCGTGAGGCTGCCGATAAGAGTATGCATGACGTCGACTGCATACATACTGAATGAATTATGTGAAAGAAAGGGAGAGAAATGATACACACAAACAAAGTGCTGAATCAGTACTTTCTCATTGAGGTCTACAGAGCTGGTCTTCGAAGTCTTCCCCACCCGCCTCCCGTCGCCCATTTTCCAGTTCCCGTCCCCGAGGGCAGACAACGCAGATCCGACGACATCCTGGACCTCAGGTATACGATTCAGATACTGCACGGTCTATATTTATTCAGTTCCGAAGACACATAGCAAAAGAGTGATATAACACACCGAAAGGGTGATATCCGCTAAGCCAACGCTCAGTTCGCCACCCCCGCCCTTTCCAGTAGCAGCAATCTTCAAATCAGCCAAGTACTCGGGGAAGCTCCGGAGACACACGCCACGGATCGCATTGAGCCCATCTCGCAGTTCGTTCCCTTCTCGCCCACGTTTGGCCAATACTGATTCCCAGCGGCTCTGAGACGTTGACAGAGCTGAAAATGCAGAGAGCGCATGGAACGTGTATTTGTGCAGCGAACGCTTAATGAGGGATGTCAGAGATGACAGGGTGTCTGTGAAGAGTGTGAGGAGAGGAGTGAGGAGGGTGTCATATGTCGACGCAATGAGGGAAGCACTGGACAGCGGGGCGAGTTCTGCGAGGAGGGTATATTCGGTCTGTTTTCAGTACCTTTTTTGAGCATCTGCAAAATAGGACGATGGCGAGAAAAGGCACCTCAGTGACTTTGAGTAAATTATCTACCCAAGTGCCAAATTCCTTCCCCGCAGCTACTCCATCTAGGGTCTCGGCTCGATCTACGACTCGTCGTGAATGCATTTCGAGCGCTTTGCGACTCCAGGTCCCGCGCATGTCTGCATATCCTCGTTGTGCATCCTTAAGCGTGCTCAAGATAGTCGAAGCAGCAGGGTGAGAAGGATGTGTTGATGGAAGAGGAAGAGTACGGAGAAAAGTGACGAGGGGAATGAGGGATGACATCAAGGAGGGCGGGAACTCCGTAAGCGTGAATGCCAGGCCTGAGACGGGTGGAGATCCTGATGATCCTTCGGCGACAAGCTTAGTATACAACTGGGTAAGTTTCTTCGCACCAGTCTCGATCAGCCGCGCCTATGAATGATGATTAGACGGTATATAAAACTAAGGATGAGTGAATGTACCATATCTCGTGAATCCGCCTGTGCATCGGAAGATTTAAACGCAATAGCAGCGTTCAGGCGCTCAAGGATGTCTACGTAGGCTTCCAGTTGGCCGAGTTGCGGTCTATTCACCATTCAGTCATGCCCCTGCCCCCGAGTTTTAGTCTGACTGCGACGTACCCTCGTAAAATCATACCCTCATCCACGGCAACGCCGTCTTGACTACTAGCAACTTCATCTATCTTCAGCAGAGCACGGTCAATATCTGTACATCGCCTCGTAAGTATCATCCATCGAATAATTTAGGATGACCTACTATGAGCCCGTTGCTTAAGCTTCTGTGTTGAGTTGTATAGTGGTAAGATAGATTTCTCAATTTTCAAGAGGCGAGCGTCGAAGTTTGTCAGAATAGCTGTCTATGAAGTACAGTTGACAAGTCATCAATGATTGAAAGTTACGCACAAGTCATCCGCTGTGATATCTGGTGTGTTTTATTGAGATTCTGCTCCAACTGCTCACGAGATAACCTTCAGCGCCCAGCGAATTGGTCTCGATGAAGATCATACCAGCTCAATCTCGGCACTATCATCGTCCATAACTAAACGTGAGTTGTGTTTACTGTCTATTCCGTTGGGGACTTGCGATCAAGTTTGTGATCGGGGCTTAAAATTGTCATAGGCTACCATGTTTTGCGGAACACACCTGGAGTCGAGTCTGTTGGCAAAGTGAACAGGACCCTCCCATGAGTTTGTCCGACGATGCTTGAACATAGACGACTCGCGAGTCCTTCAACTACAACTCCGAGTCGTTCCAATCAACCGTAGACCTACTGCAGAGCAACGTTCTAATTGTGCCATACAAAATCCATAACTTCTTCTAACTAAGTGTGATCGTTAATTGTCACGGTGATGAGCCCCACAGTGTGCCTTTAACGTTCTTTAACTGGCTACGGGAACAAAAAATACTTTCTCCAGTTGAATTTCAAGCGCGTCTGGGCCGCGTATCCAGGTAAGTGCCAGCTGAAGCGTGTACCACCCGACGGTGATTATTTCCTCACAGTGAATAACTGTCGGAGGCGCTCGGACAATTACTCCAGGATTAAAAGCTTGAATGCACTAGACGAGTTCCTTCCAATCCTTGTCATCAAGTCAGTCCCTTCACGTCGGGTCAAACTCAACATTTATTGCAGGCCGTAGTGGATATCATGGAGAGGCAGGGAAGATCAGTAGTTGATCGTCCTAGCACAGCTGCTGTAGAAATCCTTGCTGGTGATCGCCTCTGCACCCTATGGAAACATATTACGCCAGATGCGTAGGTGCGTAAGTACGTAGTCCGCAACGCAACGCAAACAGCCCCTATCTTGATCGTGAAAATCATGCAGAGCACTTCATACGCATCTCCAGCCTAAAGTCGGGCTCATTTCAAGGATTACAGATCGGTATTCTTAACCACGCTCTTCATCCTTTGGGCCTTCCACCTCACTCTGAATCCTACGAAACCGTTGGATGACATGTGGATCTACAAAGAAAATCCCAGGCCCCCTATGGAGTTTAAAGCGAGGGTTCCGGAAACGAAGCTTAGGATGTCGAATTACTCTGGTTCGTTTATGAGAAAATTTGAGATTGCACCTTGGAAGGGAGCGCAGAATCATCTCGGAACGTATTAGCAATTAGCTCATCCCCCACTATGTACAATAACCCATCAGATCTCATACCTTCGCTATCTGTGTCTATTGAATCATGTTACGTCCGCTGTGAGTCGGTGTCCGGTAGGATACACGTCTCGGATGAGGTTACCTGAAAGAAGATCCGTTCTGGAAAAGCACGTCAACTGTGCCACATCAAATATCTGCGCTCAGCATAAGTTACGACAAGCACGTATCGAAAAGGATGCAGCTGACTCGATAACGTACCAGTCGCGAAGTCACTGTTGAAGTTTTTCTACCGGCCCTTGTTGCCGCGAATACCATTGAGGGACTGAGGATCATATCGTGTTGTCCACAGTTGTGTCCGACGACGCGTCGGTTTCAGAACTGTGTGGCAAAATTGACCGATGCGGCGGGTGAAATGAGCGTATAGTGCTGACCTGCCAGACTTTGCGGCTTCCTTCGATGCTTGATTGCTTGTTTCTCTCTGTTCGAGCTCCTTGGCAGCCTGCTTGATTGCTTCCTGTTCCTTGGCTATACGTGGTGATTCCGAATCCTCCATCACAAAACGTGACGTGCAGGTCAGACAGCTGAGTCTTGGTTCGTTCCTTCACCTTGGTTGACCAGAGCATTGTCTCTTGGCCGCTGCACACGCGAGTTTGACAAAACTCTAGAGACAGTTGGATAAATTATAGATTATAGGCCCGGGGTGGTGGTTGTGGATCCGGGCTGGAGGAGCGTTGAACTCAATGTATTTGCCTAGGCTCGGTGAGAGTATCAACATGTTCTAGAGACTGTTTAGTTCTACGCGATGGAATAGATCCGAGTCGGAGTCCGATAGCCACGAGCAAAATCACGGCGTGTTGTTCATCATTGCTCGGGAAGTTTGTCATGCACTCTCGCTCTGAGTGCCATTGCGACGCGGGCACTGCGGCACTGAGCAGCACTCAGCCTGACAGCTGCGAGGCTGTAAGGCGGGATTCAAGCGAAGACGCAATGAATCAATGACAGGAGGTCTGGCTAACGATGAGGAAGAGGGTTTATAACACAAGCCCAGCCGCCCCAGCGGCGTCAACTGCTCGTGACAAGATCCGCCACTAGTACTGCACCCAAGGTTCAAAGTGCAAACAAACATATCCTTCGCATTTATGAAACAGTCACTTGGGAGACCTGCGAGTTCATCAAGAAGGCAAAACGGATGAGAGACAGCGATATTTGATTCATTTGGTCAAGAGTACAGATGTCAATTCACGACCCAACAGCAACCCCAGCAACATGTCCAGCTGAGAATCCGTCTCACTCCAACCCTTATTTGGCGCTCGGATGAATGAGAACGGCGCGAGACCTGCCCAGCGTTAGCGTACCCGCAGAATTCGTTGGGCACCGATGGCAGCACAGGCTCACTCTGCTTAGTCGATTACTCTGTGAAATTTGTCTGATCAGAGTTGAACAAAGAATGCATATGAAATGAATACGAACTGGAACGGGCTCTCATCTTTCTGCGCTTGCGTCTGAGCCTACGGGAACGCTTTTTCTTCCACTTGTCTCTCATTCTATGGACGCCCGACAGTTGAATTCATGAACGGGATGATCTCAACTGTGAAATAAATATAACTTACCTGTTTGACGATGGAAGTGTTGAGGAAGACACTTGGGAAGTGCGGGGTATTATGATTGGGGCTTGATGGTACTGTATAGCTGCTTACCTCAGACGTTCTCATGTTACATGACACCCCCTCGTATTAATTATTTAAATTCCATGTTAGTAGCCGCTGAGATAAACTAGTGACCAGCCCATCTATGAGGCAAGGTTTAATATTAACGGCTTCACTTCATCCTTCGCCATTAAATTCTCTTTGACGTCCAGCTCGTGGTGTGCCGGATATTACACCAATATCTGCACACCCTCACGATTCATGCACCATGCTTTTATGTTCTCGTCATCCACTTTAGGCGAAACACTTCTGAGGATATCATCAACTTCGGCCGCCCGCTTTTGCGGCAGCGTAGTGTTTCCGACAAAGTTTCTGGATACGGTGATAGTGTTCCGAGATAATAATTTTGTTCAGAAGCTTTTACCGCACCCTCTGAATAATTGGCAGTGAGTTCGAATTTCGATGACCTGCGACTTGCCTTCCTGGATAATCGATCTACTTGATCAAAACTAAACGACAACGTATGCATGCATGCGGAAATGATTCGATGGACTGCAGTTCACCCTGTGAACGACCAATTTATCCATCGAGACCACTAATGTCTTCTTCGAAATAAGAGGTCTATGGACCATGATGAGGACAGAAATATTAGGACGAGGACATTACTTGCGCTTCGCCCTTCTAGACCACTATCAGCTGGCTTGCCTCTGCAGTTCTTTCTCCTACAGCTGCTTTCCAGCGTGTCGAAGATGATCTCAGCAGCTACCAGTTCACGCGAACAGGTGATGACTACAGAGCGAGTCCTTCATAGCAATCTGAGATTTAGACCTTTCTATTCAACTGCTTACACTAACTTATTTTAGGCCGCCTGTGCACCCTGCGCCTTGTTTTCCTGGCAATGCTCATCGGTTCCAGCATTTTGAGTGGTGGTCAGTCAGTCCGACGCTGATTCCGCTGGCGGACGTAGTCACATAATCCCCGTTCCCCTCACAAAAGCAATCATCAACTTCTTGCAATCTCTCTAGAAAGGGATTGCTCGATTACCTTTAGTGGTAACTGGTGGGTCCAATTCATGTTCAAATTGTACCTGACTTGAGTACCATTTAGCTAATGTCGTCGTTTTTATTATTTTCATTTCCAGTGCGTCAGGCGCATCACCGAGAAATGACTCGCACACCCTCATTTCACTATGAGCAAACCCAGGCCGGAACATTTACGTTACTATTTTGTGGTATTCTACATGTTTTCGTTACCGAATTCTGCCATGAACTTATGTGTATAATATATTCCAATGATCATGCCTAGACTTGTCTTGTATATGCCTGGGCTGCAGCTGGTTGTATTCTGTAAGGTATTTGGAAAGTGGTCTAGTGTCAGTTGCGACCATCTGGTCATGGCAGATTCACATCATGATGGTGCTCCCATCTAGTAGCCTGACGGTCTGGATTCAGGCTCTCCAGGACACTTTGCACATTTCCTGAAATCTTGACTCATTGACTGTAATGCATCCCCTAGGTATGAAGCTATGATTTCATCAATACGGTATAAGCTATGTGCCGACTCCCGAGTGACGCCGAGTACATATACGGGCCTTCATCCTGAAGAGTTACGCTATTGTTTCACATTTCATTGGAATACTTAATGAGCATCATCGCATGTATTACAGCTGCATACCCTCATGATGACACCCAACCCAGCTAATTTGTCACATCTGATGTAGTTCAAAAGTTTTTCAAATTGCAATTCCTACTAATACAACGTGAGCCAGCTCCATAGAAAACATACCATAAGAGCATAAGACATGGTCATAACACAAATACAAATTAGAAGTCAAATGTGAGCAGATATAAGAGGGGTAAATGAAGAGCAAGATAAAGATACGGAGGAAGAACAGTATAGTCGTAAGATAATCGTAAAGTGTGTCGTCAAATACGGTGCATAGATTATGGCCCCCGGACATTTATTTTAGAATGGAACTCTTTACCCCCGGTGGAACGAGCTACGAGGTGAACGAGGTCCGAAGAGACCAGGGCTACCGGCAGGTACGACCAGAGTAGGCTCAATGGACGGTGGTGTAGGTGCATGAGCAGGGTTGGCTAGAATCGGTAGTGTCAATTCAACCCTTCAAACGATGCAACAAGACTCGATACTCACGTTGCCAGGTGATCCAAGAATTCAAAGGCTGCCTAATAGGTTCAGGAGCAGGCTCAGGGGGTGGTGGTTGGTCGGGACGGGATTTGCGAATACGCCTTGTACCAGGCCGGACTGTGCGCCACGCTGGACGAGTATGCATGTGTTCTTCTGGAGGCGGAGCGGGTGGATCGGGTGGTGGTGGCGCATCCGGTCCAGGACCAGGCATTGGCGGTTTCCTGTTGACGAAAATGAGAAAAGCCCGAGTGAATGGCCACACTGTCTTACCAGTCAGAATCGAACTCCCCTCCTGGTCCGTATTTCGCTTTCATCATCATCAGATATCCAAGTTCACTAGAAGAGATTGACGTTCAGATCCATGCACTTCGAGCTCATGCAAAGCTTACTGTTGGATATTACGGCGTTCTTCACGAAGCTTGCCAACTTCTCCAAGGAGCATTCGAACTTCAGTCGCGAGTGCCTTGCTGAATTCATCAAGATACTAGAGCGGTCCCTATGAACGAATGAAAAATTCACAATTCACCAACACTTACCGCTTGGATATTGAAGGGGATTTGTTCTCGGGCAGTAGCACGGACAGCTGCAAGTGTTTCTTGATGCCGCCGTTCGCCATCATTCCGCCAGTCTGTAAAATGAGAAAGGATCAGATCAGTAAAGCAACCTCAAAGACTAGGCCCACAACATACCCTCGGAGAGAATGTTGAGCATCTCCCGCATTTCAATGTTTTGCTGGGTGAGATGATTGATGACTACTTGAATGTCCGGCTTGCCCTCTTCCTGAAGCCTCCTCTCCTCCTCTTGAATCCGGTCTGCCTCACGGTCTTGAGCAAGCCTGGCGACCATATCCTTCAATTCACGGAACTGCGCGTCTTTCTCAGCACGCCTGCCCTCCTTCTCCTCCCATCGTTGATCCATCAGCTCCTTCTTCCTGGTGCACTCGTCCCGTTGCTCCGAGACCAACTGTGTGATATCGCCTAGCTGTGCGCGCATGCCCTCATCACGTTCATTGGCTGCCAGACGTTCCTCGTTCTCAGTCTGTCGGAGCTGCCTTTCATTATCAAGGTCCCCTCGAACGCGCGCAAGCTCTTCCTCCAGCTCACGAATCCTTTCGGCACGCTCTTGATCCATCTGAGCACGCTCGGCATTAAATTCCGCGCGTTCACGCTCTCTCTCTGCAGCAAGAGCCTCTCTTTCAAGATGAGACTGCTCACGCTCAAGTTGAACCGTCTCCAGAATGTCAGAGGCATGGCGGGAACCCGCCTCCTGGGAAGCCGCATGGATCGATTCGAAGATAGAAACATTGTCCCCAGGTCCAGGAGGAGGAACCGGTAAAGGGGGTACGCTTTGCGCCCGCTCTTCCAGCTGGGCGAATATCGCATCGCCGCGCTGCCTTGCCTCGGCCTCTCGACGATCCTCGTTTTGGAGGAAAAGTTGCTCTCGCGCATCCTCGTTTTGTCGGAACTCTTCTTCGCGACGATTTTCAGCGTCATGAGCATCGTGAACGACCCGGGTAAGCTCGCGCTCTGCATCATCCAGTCGCTCGTGCCGTTGGTGAAGGGCATCGTCGAACTCGGCACCATCCGTTGGATCAAAGTGCACATGACTAGGTGTATGAGATATATGAGGTGATGTGGGCGGGGGAACATGGACCATTTCGCTCGGTGGGCGGCCATCATCATGATACCCCTCCCGTATGGTAGCCGGCCCACCTCCTGCTCGCGATGGAACTCGTGAATGGACACCGCGACCTTCGCTTGGTGGGTGGCCGTCATCCTCCTCCCGTATGGTAGGCGGCACACCTCCTGTGCGTGATGGAGCTCGCGAATGGACACCACGATCTCCATGTGGGTCAGCTTCACTTCCCGCGCGAGATGGAACTCGCGAATGGACACCGCGACCTTCATGCGGGTCAGCTTCGTCATCCATTACAGAACGTGATGGACGGCGTGAGCGTCCAGCTTCGGAATGTAGAGTTGGAATGTACGCATCCTCAGGGTGGACACCACGCAGGTCATGTTGCAGCTGAGCGGTGTGGCTTAATGGATGTGGATGGGGTTCTGGGAGATTTATCAGAGTAAGCTCATGCACACAGTGGTCTACGTACCCGGCGACATTGTGTGATGTGTTCTTGCTGGACCTACGATCACTGGTCGATATGGATCAGGGTGATGCTCTGGTTCACCACCAAGCCTGATAACAGTTGGCTGACGGGGCGACATTGGAGTACTAGGGATATGAGTAGGACCATGAATGATATGAACGGGGGCGTCCCCTTCGATAAATTCAGTGGGTGTTCTGTGACCTGATCTGTGCGAGTGTGTTCTATGAGAGGGTCCAGGTCTTGGATGATCGCCTTCATCATAACTCGGACGGTTGCGATGGGAGGGGTGGCGGCGCGAGTGTCCTGCATCTCCTTCTTCCGAAGGTGTGGGAGAGCGTGAATCGTGCCGGCGGTGCCCATGGCGGCGGCGGCGATCGGGTTCATCGTGTCTCCGGTGACCAGCATCTCCTTCTCTTGAAGGTGTAGGAGAGCGCGAATCGCGTCGACGGCGGCTGCGATGGGAGGGGTGGCGGCGCGAGTGTCCTGCGTCTCCTTCTTCTGAAGGTGTGGGAGAGCGTGAATCGTGCCGGCGGCCCCGGCGGCGACGACGATCGGGGTCATCGTCTCGTGGATGATCGCCTTCTTCATAGCTCGGACGGCTGCGATGGGAGGTGTGGTGGCGCGAGTGTCCTGCGTCTCCTTCTTCCGAAGGTGCAGGAGAGCGCGAATGGTGTCGGCGGTCCCGGCGGCGGCGGGGACGATCGGGGTCGTCTCGTGGATCATCACCTTCTTCATAGCTTGGACGGCTGCGATGGGAGGTGTGGTGGCGCGAGTGTCCTGCATCTCCTTCTTCCGAAAGTGGAGGAGAGCGCGAATCGCGGCGGCGGTCCCGACGGCGGTGAAGGCGACGTGGGCCATCATCTCTCTCACCCTCTCGTCGCGGCGATGGAGACCGCGAGTAGTGGTCATCACGCCGCCGTCTCTGTCGACGAGGGTCCTCGGGATCATAGTCATCATAATAACGACCACCGTGACGACGTTCAGGCGAGCGGTAGAAATCAGGGGAGTAGTCGCGACTGCTTCGTCTGTAGGGTCTTTGTCGCCAACGAGGATCGTCCTGTGCATAATATGAAGGGGATCCAGTTCTTCCATGGTGTTGACGAGGTGATCGAGATCGTGAATGCGTACGGTGTTGATGAGGTGACCGAGATCGTGAATGCGTATGGTGTTCTTGAGGCATCACAACTATTGGCTGAGCACCCGAAGCGGGAATACCAACAGGGTATTGGATAGGGCCGGTATCAGCTTGGGACGGTCCTGTTAATATGACAGGGCCTCGCGAAGGCGAATGATGGGGACTCCCTGGCACGACAATCACTGTGTCCCTAGATCTGGAACTGGACCGGGACCGTGGCTGCACGAATACGCCTGGCTGCTGGGGAGCTGATGGCTGGATTACAATAGTCCCTGGCGGTGGTTGCCCAAACCCTTCATAGTGCGGGAGTGAGTGCTGTACAGGAATTGGATATGGTGGCTGGTCCGCCATTGGAACTGGACCCTGTGTTGGAGCCACATTAACGAACGTAGTGTGAGGCGGAGGACTTCCATGACTGTCCCCAGAATGACCAACAGGTATGACATTGGGGATATCGTGACTTGGCGCCATATGCACCATAGCCTCCGGATGGTGATGATGTACATGTTGTACGTGAGGATCCCCATAAGTCTGTTGGGTTTCGGAGCTAGCGGTACTTCCTCCAGGGCTGTGTTGAATGATGATGTTGGGATGCTGAACCTGGACGTGCCTCGCAGGCTCAGAACTGCTAGACCCCGAAGGAGGACGCGGAATAATTGGTTCATCTTCAGCCTGAACACGATGCTCATACTGACCGGGATGCGGTTGTTGTTGAGAAAATTCGCCATGGGGCATTACTGGACCTTGAGGACCTGCAGGGTAAGGGTAAGGTTGTGGCATCCCCCATGGAGGTTCAGGTATGACGGGAGAATATGTGCCTGGCTGAGGAGAACCTCCAGGAATGACAGGGGCCTGAGTGACGAACCCAGGAGGTGGAGGAGCAAAGGGTCCAGGGATCACTGCTTGAGGGAAGACACCATGTTGAGCTACTTGAGGTTGCGGAAATTGCATGGCTAGGATGGCGAGGTTAGCGTTGGCGAGCTAGCAAAAGCATCCGCTTACTTGGTTGCACACCCGGTTGCACGCCTGGTTGCACGCCTGGTTGCACGCCTGGCTGCATACCTAATCCCAGTCTTGCAAGATCGTTTCGAAGCTCATCGACACGAGAAGTTACCCCCCGTAATTCTGCGTGACGGTCCTGGACATCTCTTTCGAGCCATTCATTCAGGCCCCTCATGTATCTCATCAATTCTCGTTGTTGGTCCACAGTCGCGAGTTGTGCGAGACGATGTTCCTAATGCAACACAAAAATTAGCATCTAGACAGGATATCAAAGTCAGACTTGCCCGAAGGATGTTCATCAATGTGTCAAAGAGTGGCAACTGTACTACGGTCTGCAGGAGAGTGATCAGGACCACGGAAACATACCTTAAAATTTACTTACTGGTCCCGGAGGCATTGGCACGAATTGAGGACCACCTTCTCGGCCAGGGATAAAAGGCGGAGGAGGCACACCCTGCACAATCAAGGTTACTTCTAGAAATTCCAACTTGGAAGAGTGACATACCGAGCCTCCTGGTCTGGGACGGTACCAGGTTTGAGGGTCGCGAGTATCATCATTAGGTTCAAGGTTAGCTGGCGCGCTCGGAGGTCTTCCATGCAAGCCGCCGGGCTAAGGGAAACCTTAGCATCTTTCTCGTCTTCATTCAACAGCTATACTCACCAGGATAGGCTGAGGAGGAGGAATATTAGTAGGCGGGCGTGACTGAATCACTGGGGGTGGTCCTGCTGGCAAGCGAGTAGTCCCAGTTGGAAGTGGAGGGGAAAGTGTTGTCTCAGTCGGCGGCACATTTGCCGCTGTGCGAATGGGGCCACGCCGACCGTCACCACGGCCACGAGGATCGCGACGAGTGTGTAGAACCTCGGGCCTAAACTCTGGCTCTCTGGGAAGCGGGAAAGTCTGTGCCCGAGGTGGGGGACTGGGACTCGTCGATCTTGCGGGACGTGGTGCGGGCTGGTAAGTGAAGGGGATCAATGCTGGAGGCGGCTGGACACCCGTAGCCACTTGGGGCGGAGGCGCCTGCAATAATGCAAGCAGCTCATCGTCAAAATTTACACCAGGCCCACGAGGCCGTGGAGCAGCAATAGGGCCGCGAGGGCCCCTTGGGAGATTCACAAATGGAAATAAACCATCTAGGTCAGTACTAGCTTCTGAATCTGACTGCGATGGTGGCGAGATGGAGACTGGTCGTTCAGTTTCAGTTCGAACCTGTCTATCCATGAGCTGCTGCAAAAGAGCCTCAATGGCGTCAAGTCGCTCATTGAACTCCGTGGTGTCAAGAGGACCCGTGCGTGTCTGGCGCAACTCGTCCAACATATGATTCGTTGACATTTGGCCCTCCCAAAGCGCTGTCGTCTGCTCTCTCAGAGAAGTAAGCATGTCTCTCAGTGTTTCAATCGTGATACCCTGCTGCCGCACAGTTATGGAGGACTCCGTCGAAGGTGTAGGTGACGAAGGTGGTGGAGTTGGTGACGATGAAGACGTTGCTGACAAGCTGGGGCCAGGAGATGGTTCGCTGGAAGAGATCTCAGACGGCGTGATTGATGAGGACGAAGAAGAGGAAGACCCGGAAGGCCAGGACGGCTCCCTAGGAACCGAATACGACCGCCTGGCGTCCAATTCGGTCTCCAACACACTCAAGTCATCGTCCGAGTGATGCGAAGACAAGAATGACATCCCTGAACTGAACGAACTTGGGGAGGGGGGGTGCACACGTGGCGGAGGCATTTCGATGTAAGTAATACCCAGCCTCTGCGGTTCTGCTAGATCTGGAACTCTGGGCGACGCCTGCACACTGCTTCCCCCGACGGAAGTGTCTCTTCTCGTCACGGGCGGGGATCTCTCCCCAACGAGCCGCGTACGGACGTACTCCGACAAATCATACAGTTCATCCCGGATAGCGCGCACATTTTCTGAGATTTCCTGTGTTTCCTGCCCGCGGAACCGGTCGATCTCTTGGATGTGGTGAAGAAGACGGTCAATATCGTGCGTGATGGTTTGCTCAGTGTGAGTGCGCGTGTGTTCTGTCTCGAGGACAGAATGGATGGATGGAACATCGTTGTACGGTGTCGTCATACTCACACTCATCGACACTGAGGAGGGGGTCTCCGGGATAGGTACGTTCCATGGGGAAGGCGAGGGCTCCGGCACCTACAACAAATGTTCAACATACCGTAGAAGTTTCCAAACAAAAAGAACACCCACATATCGCATCGACTGCTGACTTCTCGTCGACAACAACGACGGCATCGTCGAAATTTCACTTGCAGCTCTCACGCTCACCGCATCATCTTCCACTACATCCTCCTCAATGTCAAGGCTCGACACATCAGTCACGCTGGACGGGGTCCTCGAAAGCGAGCTAGATGCACTCGTCGACACCGTCAACGGGGTCGGTCCACTAGAGGCCGAAGACATCGACTGTGGTAGGCGACGCATCTGCACAGAGGACGGCGCAGGTGAAGAGATGGTCTCAGTGATAGGCGTCAACCTCCCAATACTGGTCAGGGGCGATACACTCGGGCGCATGAATGACGTCTCAAAGCTCGCATCGACACCCTCCTGCAACGCTGCACTTTGCACACTAGGGGTGGGTAGGAGTGCAGACGAATCAAATGACATGTCCGTTTCAGATGGCCATTGAGAAGGGTGCACAGACGGTGTTATCGCCTCCGCGTCATGCTCAGACGTCAGGATACTTGGAGTCCGTTCGCTCCGAGGCGATTCGCTGACTGAGAGCAAGCTCGACTCTGTCAATGTTGACACAGACGTGTCAAGTTGTGTCGGCGGGGGACTCACTTCGGTCGGCTGGTACGATATCGATGAGTCGGTGCGGAAGCTCACGGGGGGTGTAGGCGACTCCTCGCTCGGTTGGGTGGTAAGTGGACCGCTCTCCAGCAGGCTCTCTTCTGCCACGATCTCTTCCTGTGCAGTAACAGCCTCAGGTGTGACCGACACCTCTGGCACTGGTTCCTCAGAGATAATGCTCAAGACCTCGCTGGGTGTCTTTGGAGGGGGTGTGGGAGGGATTTCCAGTTCCACTTCCATTTCCACGTCCACTTCCTGTTGTAGGACAATAGGTCCCTCGGGACGGGCGATGACAATAGGTTCCCCGGGATAGACAATGACAATAGGTTCCTCAGGAAGGGCAATGACAACAGGTTCCTCAGGAAGGGCAATGACAACAGGCTCCTCCGGAAGGGCAATGGGCTCCTCATCAGGCGGGAGCTCCACAATCAATCCCGACTTCGGTGTACTCAACCCCTCCTCGCTCGGGATCGTGCGACACACGCTCGCCGTCTCATACTGCGTCTCATCTCTGTCACTCTTGCACAGCTCCGCCGTCCAATAATCCGTTTCAGTCTCGGTTTTGCATTTCTCCGCTGTGACATACTCTGTCTCCACGTCGCTAGCACACCGCTCTGCCGTCACGAACTCTGTGCTCACGCACGTCTTGCACGTCTCCAACGTCTGATAGTCCGACTCGCTCGGGATGGTTGGAAGACTCTTGAACGACGCCGTACTACTCGGGCTCGGTGAGGCATGGGCCGTGTTGTACCCCTCGCTCCCACTGCTCTCTCTCTCCTCCACAGCCAGAAACCCTTCAGTTGTCGTCGTGGGTGTCCGGCTTCTAGTCCAACCACTCAAAGTCGACCTCGTCGTTCCAGAGTTCTCCCTATCAGACGGCTCCTCGCTCGTGGAGTATGCACCATACCGCCGTCTGCGCACCCCAGCGCTGCGCGATAACGATGGCGTGGTCGTGGGGGTGTAACTGTCACTGGTATACGTGTAGGGCGCGCTGCTCGTGTACCCACTAGAGGAGTAAGAGTACGGTGTTCTGGACCGGGTGTCAGTCGACGAGAACGGCGTCCGCGAACGCTCTTCGCTCGATGTATACTGCGTGTAGCTCCTGCTCCCATCATGTGAATCTCCAAGGTAGGAATTACTCTCCGTGCGTCGATAGCTCAGCGTGCTCGGCACAATCTGCGTGTTCGACTCGCCGCTCGTGAACTCGAATGCTGTCTCGTCTGTCACTAAGCCGGTCGTTGTCTGACCACCGCTTCCATCCCCACTGCTTGTCCTGGAGCTGTCCACTGAGAAAAAGTCGGAATCAGGCCGAGAGCCGGGCGCACTAGACGTGCGCGAGCCAGCGCTGAAGAACTCCTCTTCACTGACACTAAGCGCGCGACTCTTCACCTTCCCACTGGGAGGCGGGGTGACACGAACATCGTTCCACAATCTCGGGCCACTGCTTACTGTCACAGGGCTTCCCTCGCCCACTCCCAATATGCCACTAGCCTTCGAACTCAAGGTATCATTGACCAAGCTCAATCCAAAACCCAGACCAGGCTTGGCAGAACGAGCACGAGACACGGCACTAGCAAACTCTTCATCGAGGTCTGTAAGGGAAGATGTGCGGCGCAAAGATGAAGAACGGGAAGGCGCGATGATGCGCGGGTCAGAGGGGTAAAGGTACGACGTATCATCTGTGGTCCTCATGTGTGCATGACCCCCGGTCAAGTTAGGGGAGCTACTCCCCAAATCTGACACACTTGGGATCGTATGCAGCGGGGGAACGAACACAGTGCTCCTGCTCCCACTCCCGCTGGCAGTAGATGTGGAAGATGATATAGAACGAATGGTACGTATGCTGCCTGTGGGCGAACCAGGTTCGGAGCGATTTGGGAGCGTCAGGGAGCGGTCTAGGGCTTCCCTGTGAGTAAAATATAGTGTAGTCGTGAAAAGAGGTGGTGTAGGCCAACCGTCAGAACTTTCCAGATGGATGCGTAGCGCGAACAACTCACCAAATCGCACTCACCCACCTCACCCTCTCCCTCGCACTCTCCGCAGCAAGTCGTTCAACGCCATCAGCATACAACAACTGGAACGGACACAGTACTTCCACGAGGCTTACGCCATCCTCAGTCGCCTATCATCATCCCACATCAGCATTCATCTCCTCGTCACGATATATCAGAGCACATACCTGCGCCGCTGCACTCACTCCTCCGACGTCGCCCCTTGCTCCAGGGTGGGTGAAGCCAGGGGTACTCCTCACTTCAGTACAATTGAGGAGATCTAAGCTCACTACACCGCGACCACCCCCAGGAGCATTCCAAGAAAGAATAAGCACGTGCGGGTAGAGCAATGCAGAGCATTTTTCCCATTGGTACGGCGTTGGAGAGTGAACATTGAGATACCAGAGGGTGCCGATGCGCATGGGCTACGTGTTGGATATAGTTAGTTACGAACTCTGATCCAATAACAGAACACCCTCACCTCCCGATTCTCTCTCGTCCCCAGATCCGTCAATTCAAAAGGTGGGGGTATGAGGCTGCTCGCAGAGCTCACTCTCCTCCTCATCCCAATGCTCAGGTTCCCCCCGTTCCCGTCGTTTTCCCTGTTACTGCTATGGCTTCCGTTGCCATTGCCGGCATTCTTATCAGGTGTCACCAGCGGTTGTCCCCGCGGCCTCTGACGCGAAGCGCGTCGGCGAAGAGAGAATAAACCCTCCGTCTATGCCCCTCAGCATGTGTACAAGTCAATGTGCAAAATTACACACCTTCGGTACCACGGGCGGAGACAGCTCACTCCCACCTTCACTGCTCTCACTCTTCGCCTTACCTATCCCTGGCGTGCGTTCCTTCCATGCAGCTACTATGTTCCGTACGCTCGTCAAGGGACTCCTCGGGCTTGTATTAGTGTTGTTCTGAGGAGCGGGATTGCGACGGAGAGCAGTCTGTGTCTGGCGCGTGGGCGTGGTGTCTTCCTGTCTCCCTGCAGGAAGAGAAGAGCGTCAGCACGAACACAAGTGGTGAATGGAAGAAGAGACGTGAACACACGCACCCCTAAACGCACTGGAAAACGTACTCGCAAAATCACTGGGGCTCAGCTGTGTCCTCCCGGGTGGGGTCGCTGTCGCTGTTACGCTGCCGCTGAATGTGCCCGTGGTGGTGTCAAATCCACGCACTGGGGGACTTAATAAACTCGACAAGCTCAAGTCACTCCCACCTCCACGTGAAGAAGTGGAGACTGTGGAGCGTGAATCGGAAGACCTGCTTTTAGTTGGAGAGGAGGGGCGAGAGGTGGTATAGCCTGTGGTAGTATAGCCTCCTGTGCCTGTGGTATATGCATATCCAGTCGAAGTGAACCCTGTGGTATAGCCGTATCCAGTCGAAGAGTAACCGGTGGTACTTCCTAGATGAGGGGTGCTCTGGCTCGGGGGCAAGAACGGGCTGGTAGTTCTCTCCTTTTCTTTGCTGGGAGTACTTGCACGGTCCTCAAAGAATGCAATAAGGTCACCAGCACGGCGGCTAGTTGAGGGTATATCTGTGGCGCCACGTGTGTGTCCCTGGGAGTGTGTGCTGAGTCTGTTGACATTCCCAATGGTGTCAGTAGCTGACCGAGTGTGGGATTTGGAGTGTGTGCTTAGACGGTGTGCAGAAAGGCGGTTCTGGGCAAAGGACGTTGGTCGGCTGGGGTTCTCGGTACGTTCTGAGATTGTGCTAAGGACGCGAGGGTCGCGTGTGAAGTAAGTTCCCGTTGCCGTCGCGGTGTCCGGTAAGTACGAAGTGGAAGTGGCAGAGTAAGATCCTGAACCGGTGTACGGAGTAGATGTGAAGGACGTGTGAGACGGCCTGGAAGAGGACCATTGAGAGACAGCATCCTGGGTGGCGCTGATCTCTGCATCAATGTCAAGTTCAGTAAGGGCCGCTTCGACTTCTGCATGTTCTGCGAAACTGTCGTCATGACCGCGTTCGAAGCTGTCGTCAGGGCCGGGAGGAACAGGACTGAAGGCAACGCGTCGGAGGAGGCCTGAGGATGCGGATGAGTCTGTAGATGCGAGAGGGGTGTCTGAGTAATATTCAGGTCAATGCGGGGTTGAGAAGATAGGCAAGCACGCCGCTGACCAGAATCAGAGTCATACGTGTATTGTGTTTTATCGTTGGTGAAAGACGAATACGTCCCTGGCGAGCGCGGGTCAAAGCTCGACATCGTCGTCGTCGTCGCTGTCCAAATGTCAGTACAACATTAGAAATTTGGACTCTGGGAGGCACAAAAGCAAAGTCTTCAACAATCGAGTACAACCAAACATTCAGGGCAGGCACAGTCGCGTACGCGTTTCATCACGTGCGGTTATACTGACGCAAAACATGATTTTTACTTCTTGCTCATCTCAAGGATGTCGATGAGGCCTGAGGTGTAGCTGCACGGTTCTGCTTCTGCGTTACTGCAGGAAAGACGCACATCCTGCATCAGTACAATGTAAGCCTTGCGTTTTTCCTGCAATGGGAACCAATGTTTACTTCATCAGTCAAGGTGGTTTCTCCGTTTACCGTGACGTCATTGATCTCGATATCCGGGCGCATCAAACGTACTGCTTCATAATTAAAATGATGATCACTGCGTCCAGTGACTACATAATAGAAACCCTGAACTAATGCAGCGATTTTGGAATCCAGTTCCCCGAACTGCTAGTGCCACAGCTTTTAATCAACCTGTGAGACAGGGTACTGTGCGCCACACTTCCAAGTTCCCGCCACATCGGATGCTACTACTAGAGTCGACGCGACCGACTTGTAATCAGAGCATAGAAAGAACGATTAAGTATCTTCATTCGTCTATACAAGTAGTATGGGGAAATTCACTTGTCGCTGTCATAGTGTACCGAAGAATTCGGTGCAACTTAGACTATAGGGCTGTGTGTGAAATGCCCTCACCCTCTACTTCTATCATGGGTTGATGGCAATCCAGCTCTAGTACATAACTCTATCATATTGTGGCGCAGTCGCTTAACATGAATATTTATCATCACAGACCGCGTGTGTAGGCTGTTAGCTTCCCAGTTTCAGCAAGCATTATCTAGGTCGAACGAGGTCGAACGCTATCATTGTCATACGTCTACCACGTTCACCACTTACCGTGACTGACCCATCAGTTGGCACTTCAATATGACCATCATCTCGGATGATCCCAGTTGGTGGCTAATCATCAGCTCCTCTCGTTTTTTCAGCTATTTTTTTGGTGAGTGGAGGGCAAGTCGGGCGGTAACGCCGTAACTGCGATGTCTCACTATGTAGTTCCGCAGTTGCATCCTTCACTGCAGTGACATATGATTGGGGTGAGCAAGATAATACTCGTCGAGTGAATTATTAATGTCCAGATCTTATTCTCCAGCCCTGACAATCGGACAAGAGGTATGTAGCTAGGTTGGTGTCATTACAGGAGTTGCCACCTCACTAGGAATGATTATACAGATTGAACTGATCTGGGTGAGTAGAGTCCCATACCAGGGTATGCAATTAATTAATTCGAGTCAGAGGCAACGCTGGTCCCTCATGACGGTTCTATATGTCGGTGTACGTAGCACAAGTTATAAGCTCTTCACCCAAGTCGGGCTGACTTCAAATATTCCAGGCGCGCTACCTTGGGATGCTATATTCTCTGTACGTTTCCAAGGGCAACACGTTGAAGTTAGCATGTGCTGATGTCTCAAAATCAGGGTCTTTATGCTTGGTATAGCTTCTATTGCGTTCGTTGCTTCAAGTTCTGACCCGCGGCATCCAGAAATCCTCCCGTCAGTCTCGTTGACGGATTTAGTGAGTATCCTGAGTCAATGCCTGCCTTTCCTTTCCAGCTCACAGTGCCCTACTTAGGGGTGAGCGTTATTCTCTACCAGCTTGCTGATTTACATGACGACTGAGACAGGTGTGAGTTTTTTTTGAAGCATTGGATCCTCCCGAGGCTCGTTACTAACAGTGTTTTTCAGGCACAATTCTTGAAGGCGTAGACAATACCGCATCTGTCGTCGTAAACTTCCTGGTTGGCGGTGAGCTACTCTGTTGCAGTACCTTAACCCTCGACTAAAATATTGCACAAGTCATCATGATCATTCGGCTGCATGCCATGTACCAGCAATCCAGCAAGATGCTCATCTTTCTCGTTGCAGTCTTCCTGACCATCCAGATTGCTTGCGGAGTGATCTTTGTGATATCTGAACTTGGATCTTATATAGGAGGTAAGTTTTGATTTCGCTTTAGCGGATCAAGCTCATGGGACGAATACCAGAGGAGTTCATCCTCTCCGGCAGCCATCTGTGCGGTTCTCAGCCAGTCAATCATGTCCTGGTTGCTGTAACTTGGATATTAGGCACATTATGGGAGGTCCTTGTACTATGCCTTGCAGTCTGGATCGCTGTAAAGCATTTCCGTGAACTGCAAAGACCATCAACAGGATGGACCGCCGTCGAGGACTGTTTCACAATGCTAATGAAAAGTCACGTATTTTACTTTGCACCGTGAGCTAGTAACTTGATTTGAATGCAAGATCTTCTCCACTGATGTCCCGCACCTGGTAGATTTGTGATTGTTACTTGCTTCCACCTTGGCTATCTCTCTCCAAAGATCGCAGTAAGCAAATCCCACTGACATTTGGTAAAACTCTCATGCTGCTATAGGACTCATTTTCCACAGGAGTCGAGACTTATGAAGGTATTTTGCTAATTGTCGGAGTGGTGCAGATGTCTGTACTAGGACCACGCCTCATCCTTGGCATTCGGGAATATCACGCTAAGCTGGTGGCCGACTCAGACGAAGGAACAGTCATGGCTTCGATTGTATTTCACGGGCATGTACATACTTCAACGGGGAGTGGTGTGTAGTCGAGTGATTTTACCTAGTCTGTAACTTGTAGGGAAGAACGCCATGAAGCTTTTATCGTGGCAAGTTGTTCTCAAGTAGATGTATCACAGAGAATGCGTCTAAGTAGACTACAAGAACTATACCACTAGTGAATATTTCCTAATACTCAGCATCCCAGTCGCCAAAACAAGGCATAGACGCTGCTGCTCCTGAGTCATCAACACTAAACTATGTAGTGTTTGATGTACTGTTTACAAAGGTCCCAGAAGATGATGGGAAATACTTACACGAAATCACGCAGTGACAGATGATCAGATCCTGAGATAGCCCACTTGTGTGCAGAAAATTGGCGAGAGCGAACCACCTAGCTTGCTCGCCGAATTCGAAAGTGATCCGAGCCTACGCCGATGGAGAGCAAGTTGTCACGGTGCGCTGACAGAGATGAATTAATTAGTTTATTTGTCACGTGACCGTGACGGAACACAGCGAGGAGCGTCTCGCTCAGAGTCTCAGTTGTAAACCACCCATAAGAAAATTTGAGAATGGCAGACATGGACGTTGATACTCCTGCGCCTTCAAAAAAGGATAAACAACGATTCGAAGTGAAGAAGGTATTCATCGTCTTGTACTATTGGTCCTGTCACTGATAAGTAATCTCTCAGTGGAATGCAGTATCGCTGTGGGCATGGGGTATGCTTTCTATTCCAAAAAGCGATCCAAGTCCTTAATAGTATCCCTAGACATTGTCGTTGACAACTGCGCTATCTGCAGAAATCATATCATGGATCTCTGTGCGTCTATTCATCTTCATCTTGTCGCAGTCTCACTCAAAGCACGCCGTCATATAGGCATCGACTGTCAAGCAAACCAAGTATCAGCATCTACAGACGAATGCAACGCTGCTTGGGGTATATGCAATGTGAGTATATATCTGCTTCGGTAACCCCTTCAGAGAACCCAAACGCCACTGCTCCTTTCGTAGCACGCCTTCCATTTCCACTGTATCTCACGTTGGCTCAAGACGCGCAATGTATGCCCACTTGACAACCGTGAATGGGAACTCCAGAAGTGCGTTTTTCTTTTCTTTTCTTTTTCTCGGCCAATGTTTGCTAACCTATGAATGGAACAGATATGGACGCTGATTGCCAATTTGCGGCATGTGCAGTTTCGTTACATTTACATCTCAAGTTGTATCATTACTGTAAGACGTCGTTATTCAAATCTGAACACCATCGCATCATTTTTTTTTGCCTCAAATCTTCATTCCCTCCAAAGATGGTCACAGCCCATGCAGAGTCGAGGCCGTCCATCACAGCGCCTTACTGGCGTCGTATCACTTGAATTTACACTGACTAATACTGAGCATTCACCCAGCAGATATACTCAGAGTTTGTTCTTTGCGTTTAGACACGTTTACGCACCGTCGTTAATGGCATTTCGGTCGCCAGTATCTGGTGTGCGTCTCTCTAGCTCTTTGGTTTGTACGGCAGTACCTTGAACTGGAGTACTGATCAAGGGAGGACTGACCTATTCTCCAAATTCTGTCATTGACGTAGGATACGCAGCATATACGCGGTACCTCCTCGTACTCGAACACTATGTTATACCTTGGAATACTATATTGTCGACTTGCGCTTCCATGCGACTGTTCCTCTGAACACAACTCGCGTACCCGAAGAAGCCAGAGGATAGATAAATGACGTTTCATACTACCCTGAATTCTGTGGTCAGGGAACTACAGGTTGTCAGTTGTGATCGCTGCGCAACGGCCGTCTCAACTTCATTGTCCATTTTCACCACCACAGCTGGTGATGCTGGAGGTGTTGGAAGAAGATCGTTAACATCCACGCACCTTATTGAGCTAGGGAAGGTGACTTTTATAAGAGTTTCAGTCTGTTGTATATTTTCAATCAATACCAGTGCTGATATATATCACATACATGGCGGAGGTACGTTGTCTGTAAAGCGTTTATTCGAGAGCTCTCACAATGATATATCGAGAAGGTTATTACTATGGAAATCCGAGAAACCGGCCACTCGATGCTTGGATCCATCAGAGCTCAAATGGTGTTATCGTATTCGTCTATTATCGCCTCAGCTCTTTCGGCTTCCTCGCCACTCCCGAGTTCGTCGACTCTACAATCGGTGGCAGTCCCGTGGAGCTGCACATACTTGCGAATGAGGGCGAACGGCTGTTCTCTGGAGCTATAGCTCAGAGCGCCTTCAGAACGCCCTTACCCTGAGGAACAACAGGTCCGTAAGCTGCCTTCGACTACGCGTTATATCTGATGTCCACGTATCAGCCCCTGTTCCACCTCTACGCATCGTATGCAGGATGCGGACTGGGTTCAGTGGCCGAGCAAATGACTTGCCTCCGTAATGCAAGTATAAGCGCCCTCGCACAGGCTCAGGATGAGGGCAAGTTGTATGTCATTTATTCTCAACGGGACATTCCATACCTTACCGAATGCCCCAGTTTTGGGATGTACAACTCATTCCACCCCGTCCTGGATGGTGGGGTACCCAACAAGATTGTTCCAGCGTGGGGAGTCCACCAACGTTCCACTCATTGTTGGGTATGTTGGTGTTCGCTGCTAACTTGCCACTAATGCACCATGCACAGGTCGACCTCCAACGATACCCTTTCACATACTGAAACCACTATTTCGTTGGCGCTGAAAACGTATTTCCCATCGTTAACGGACGCCGAGATTCAAGAGTTTGTG
>PVYP01002924.1:9207-21639 GCA_002995295.1 Rhizopogon vulgaris
GTGGTCCGCCTCCAAACTCCCTTCACGTGCAGCATCATCATCCGCACTGGACAATCCATCACCTGCTTTCTCCAGGAGTCCGCGTACACCGTTGGAGGATATTGCATCCTCCAGAGCGCCCCTATCGACTTCAGTCATAGTACTTGGACTTCTAGCTATGGAAAGATTGGCTTTGATTCCTCCTTGGTCGGGTGTCGACTTGTGTTCAGCACCATCAACGTCAGTTGTAGTGCTTGGACTTTCTGTGGGCTTGATTCCTCCTTGTTCAGGTTCAGGAACCAGTTTTTTCTGTTCAGCACCCTTGCCAAATGTCAACGCGCCAGGCCAACTCCACTTCCGAACATCCATACTCATGGCAAGACTAGAAGGCATACCCAAGAATCCACTAGAGATGTTACCTCCGAAAGTGATTTCTTTGGGTGCTGCGTTTGCGTTTGCTCCCTTTTCGCTGGACGACAAGGCTTGAGAAATATCATCCGCTTTATGCAGCGTTACCTGCGATGGAATCAGAGATAGGAGGTGCCGCGAAAGCGCGGGTGGATGATTGGATTGTCTGTATCTTGTAGATGGGATTACGTGTGGAGGAGAGAGGAATAATGCATCGAGTCCAGCTGGTAGCTGGGACGAAAAGGTATCCAGTAGAGGTAGAATAGAGGGGTATAATGGATGAAGTAATAAGCCTGAAGGAAAGTCAGCGAGGGATGCGTTATATCAAGATGGCACACGCACCAAGGTCGTTGCCCAACTCGGGACTCTTGCTTAAATCCCATGACCATGCCCATACAGTGAAGAACCGTTCTAGCTGCAGTTCTAATGCCTCCTGTCCGAGAGATTCCAAGATATAGGTGAAAGAGCCGTGCGTAAGTTTGAATTGCTCGTATCCCCGTAATAAGTGTGTGCGCAGTGCGTAATCGTGAAGTGAACCGTCGTGATAGTCATAAGAGGGGTGTATGCTTGCTTGCTCTTTCTCTTTTCCCTTGCCCTTCTCCTTTGATTTAGACGCGAGCGACCGCAATGTCTTTGCAGGCTCTATCGACTAATAAACGCAGTGTAAGAACACGACAATATGTTGAGAGTTGACGTACCGCGTGAATCCAGAAGTCAGGCTCGGGATTGAGCATGATCATCCTCCTTGACTGAGAATGCACATTGTGAGAAGAGTCAGTCGAATGGAATATCCTGCTGGGAGTAAGCTTCTTTGTACGTGGAGGAACTGAGCATGTCCTACTGAGAGAAGTTGACAAGAGCCTTGGCAAGGCCGACCTGCCTTAGCATATTGTCGCGCGACGCAGCGCGTTCCCGTGAAGTGTAGAAAAGGATTTGAACCTGTTCTTCTGCATCCTCGTCGTCTTTGGATACCTTTTCACTGGGACGTAGGGTCGGGTTGTAGATTGTCAGATAGAGCAGGGATGGATGGATCCTGCTCATGTAGCGAACCTTGATTATGGTGGTAGGGGAATAGCATCCAAAACGGGCATCTGCTGCTTTGAAGGCCTAGCAGCTCAAAGCTCAAAGGCACGAATGTTGCATGTTGCGAACTATACGACAGAAACTGTCTAAAAAGTAACTAAGATACGGGATTATGCAGGTAGATTACATCTGGTGGGTCTATTGTCGTGGTATTTCTTCTTCAGTGTCCATCATGCTATCATTATCATCGCTCGTCTTCTGTAAATTCGCCGCATTGGAAAACGGGTCAATGTCTGAATCCGGTGAGGGTAGACCATTATTACTGGCGACCCAACAATTTATATCTGCGTGGCTGCGGAATAGCGTACTGCGTGGGGGATCGTCGTAGTCGGGTTCTGCCTCGATCGAGGACGTCGGAGAGGCCCTCGCTGACGGGTCCGGGAAATCAAATTTCTGAGACGCAATTTCTAGAGGATCAAGATCGTCTTCACGCATCAATAATTCATCGTTCTGCGAGTCCTCGAATGTTGGTGGATCGCAATCATCGAGGGGCGGTGGTGATGACGTAGGTGTTGATCGAGTGTTGGATCGCGGTGTCAGGTACCCAACGCTGCTAGGTTGTTGTGTGAGGGGGAAGGGAAAGGGAGCTGGCGCGGCACTTTCACTGGGTGGTGTGGGAAGCTGCGCTTCTTGTTCTACTGTGCTTTCTACTTCCACTTCACCAACAGTCCCACGGAGAGCTTCCTCTATTTTCTCGTGTGACTTGCCGCCTAGCGGAGCGTTGCTTCTACGCTTATAGAACAACAGGTAGGCATTGGCATTCTGCGCAAAAATCATCAGATCACGCCAGCAGTACAGAGATTAAACATCAGGCTGACCACTGCTTCACGGGCTTCAGCCCGTGTGACAAACGAGTCATCAAAATGATACCACTGCTCTGTCACATGGTTGAAGGCAAATGCGCGATAGTGCCCACCCCCAAGTCCGCCAAGGTGCTCATCGACCGCATAGAGATCATAGATGAGAGGTTCCTCTACATCTCTGATGCCAAGTTTGTGGATGTCGACTCCACTCTGGGCGAGCCTGGTCCCTACCAACCGTTCACCAACAAGGGCAGTAAGATCGAGACCTTCGATAGGGAAGTCGATGAAATCGTCGATCTTATCGCGAAGCGCACGACTGTTACTGAAGCGCTTAAGGTGTACAGCGAGGATGTCGGGGACCTTCCAAAGGTCGAATTTCTTTGTGGCTTGCTGGTGTTTCTTGCAACGCGGACAGTACCACAGATCATCTTCACCCAACTGCTCCTCCTTCGTGAACTCGGCCAAGCAGTCATCCAGCGATATGCCCTTGTTCTTCGTTTCTGCAGCTGCCTTCCTGGCCCCCAAGAGTTCAGAATGCAAGAAAGTTTCAAACTCTTTCCACCGGGACACCGGCTGCGTGTGGCTATACGAGCTGCCAAAAAAGTACTCCTTGATGTTCTCTTCAAACTCGCAGAATAGAGCGTCGCCCTCCTTGAGTAATGGAGCTCCCAGTCCAACCTCATCACTACGATCGTTCCAAGGCTCGATTCGGGCACCGTACCCACTTGTAGTATAACCTTTGTAGCCAGTGTGAAGGCGCAAATTGAAGATATCCTGTTTCGTGTGAACGGCATACGCGCCTTTGTCTCCAGCGGGTTCCATTCCATCATCATCTTGGTCTGTAAGGACTTTCTGATCCGCAATGTCGCCCTCAACCATGATCATTTCGTCGCCATTCTCCTTGATCTCTGCGAGGGTGTCGATGGGCGAGACTCTCGAAATAGGAATCGTGACAGCGTCGTCAGCAAAAGGACGGACCTCCCAGGTATACAGGTCCCTTGCGTTGACTGTCCATTGTTGTAGGCGCCCAATGACAGCATCATATATGCCCTCCACAGATCGTGCCTGGTCTTGAGTGACCACGACAATAAATGGAATGCCAAAGTTTTTTTCAGAGCGAGAATTACTGGTGAAGGCGGAACGAGGAGGGACTAGATCCGTCAACATCACAGGAAGGATAAAAGGATCGTCATCCTTCTGCTTGTACGAGCGACTCTGGCGCGAATTACAGGGTAATTCGAAACAGTAAATCACATCAGTGCTGGCCACCTCGCCACACAGAACGTTGTCATCGAGATTCTTGTAAAAACTTTTCTGGAATTCCTCGATAGTTAGCAACTGGAGCTCAAGTGATCAGTGGGATGAATCAAGACGTCTAAGGCAAATACTGACGTTTTCCGGCTGTGTTCCCATCCATCGACCAATCAAATTCTTGAGGTCTTTGAACGAAGCGTCACGACTTATCTCGACGGAGACCTTTTCACACTTTGTATCCAGCAGAACAAAGATAGATTGGAACCGAAGTATCTCACCTTCTTAAGAGGCTCAGACGGATCCCACGGAACATAATGAACACTATGCGTCCATGTTTTCTTCACAGGGAGGGGAAGAGTGAGATACATGAACGGATCGAATGTGATGGAAACCTGCGACGACGATATTCAGTGAAAGTGAGGAAGATTCTCGTAACACGTACTTTCTGACACTCAGGGCATACCAGGGTGCTCTGGTATTGGCCTTGAAAGAGGTCCACGATAACACTGTCATTGCGCTGCATGTATCCTTCCCATGATTTTTGAGCCAACTCCGCAAGTTCTAAATCTTGCCCTCCTTCCCAATCTGGTTTCTCAACGTAAGGCTTTTTGATGACACGATTGAGGTCCTCATGTAGCCCATCCAGCAGGAACGCAACCAGCTCCTGTGAATCATGTTGCTGATATCCGCTGAATTGTGGGGCAAATCTCTGCAGCTGTGACTTGAAATCTCGCGGCGCGACCGAAGTGGCCGTGGAGTTCGGTTCCCAGATACGGTGCAACAGCGTTCCGAATACCTGGGCGATGGCACCGTGCATGCCGAGCGGGTTGTCTGGATTGAGTTCTTCTTGATAGACTCCAGCTATTCGTATGATGATATTGACATGGCTGACTACCATGCGAGGGAACTACTCACAAAGAAAGTAATCTGTCAGCTCCTTTGTATGAGCGAGGCATTGGAGTGCTGAATTCATGAAGCAGGTGTTTCCCCTACACTTGTGTCAGTGAATCAAAATTTATTTAGCTTCAATGCATACATATTTCCCAACCCGAGGGTGCCAGGTTCTTGGACAGTCTTGCGGCTGGTCTTGGAAAATCCGGACTTGAAAGGAACGACTGATGATTCATTCGCCTTGGATGAAGAGCTGCGCTGCAATGGGGATGGGGATTGAATGCTTGAAAATGATGTTCGATTGTTGTTCAAATTGGCGAAGAAATCGGACCCAGGGCTAAACAAGGGTGGTGGTACGCCTGAAGGTGGAGCGTGGACTGAAGGTGGAGGTGGAGGTACAATTTGAGATGCATCAACGATCCATGAGCCATTCTCTTGAAATTCCACCACGAAAGGATCGTCAGATTCAATCATGTTGTCCTCAACTGTCTTGTCCGTCTCTTCAACTAGCTCGGCTCCACTGGAAGCGAGTTTCGATGTTGGAAATTGAGATCCAGGGAAATCACCGCATTCGATCTTCCAAATCCTGTAGGGAACATTTATACGAACTGTCACAGTGGACACGAGTGCCTTGCAAAGTGTCTTCATTGAGTCTCGGATAGAGACGGTGACATAAGGATGCGAGAGTCCTGTGATTTCACCATCGGCACCTAAATCTTTGAGAACTAAGACTTTTAGACTGGGGGGTCGAAGTTCCAAGTAGGTCTGCATAAACGCTTTGCCGATGACGGAGCGAGGGAGTGGTTTTATCGGTTGACCATACCTGAGATAGAAAGGATACGATGAAGAAAAGAGAGAAGGGGAAGATATGAGACGCACCAAGCCACCAATTCAGACCAGGCCTCTTGGGGTAAGAACTCCACCTCGACTCCTTCCACTAAAGTTGAGGTAAGGTTGCCTCGCACGTCAAAGAGGGATGAATTATCTGGCGGGCCGATTGCCTCCTCCTGTAAGGGCGCTACCGTCTTGTCTGACAGGACCCCACATGCGATTGCCCAGGGTTTGAACCATTGACGAGATATGATATACCACGTGTCTCCAACGACCATGGGTTTGGAACGTAGCTGTTGGATGCGGGCTACTTTCTGTTCAATGGATAAGTTGGCGGGAGGCGGTTGAGTGGGTACGAGAGTATTTAGGGGAACATCATAGCCCTGTTCGGCCATGTAGGCGTCAATCTCGTTGTCGTACTCTTGAGGAAGATCAACAGCAGAAGTAGTAGTATCTGTGATATGGTCGATAGAGATGGGAGTGGCAGATGGGCCTTCGGAGGCGGCACGCTTTATAGAAGTTGAAGAGTCTGATTGCATAGATTGAGAGCGTTGTCTCTTCCGACTTGCAAGATTTAAGTCGGTAGTCTTGGAGGAAGGGGATGCTGCAGGTGATAGCAGACTCATGACAGTGACATTTAAATCAGAAAGAGATCCCTTTAGCGGAAACAAGCAAAGAACTCCTGATATTTCCCACGGGAAGTGGACTTACCTGCCACCACTGTGGCTACCGACGACCAACGTGAAATTTATGTAGAGCACAAGTAATAGTGGCGTTTGCGTGGCCCGTTCTAATATGAATGATTCAAGTTCATAGGGCATATAGAATCACATCCTTCCCACCCCAACCATCATGGTTGTGCAAAGTAAGGCTGTCACCACATCATATTAGATCTAGAGTTACTTACGCTCAGAGCACAGGCAAGCATTTCTTGAACGCACCACCTTCCCTCGTCCTCGATTCCTTAGAAGGACTGTGTGCTATCAACTCACATCTAGCTCTCGATTCGACCCATAGAGGTAACGCTGCCATCCAGTGCCCGATCCTTTACTTATCAAGAGTTGTAGTCGTGTACCTGGCAGATCAGGACCGCTCCAAAGTTGCACTCCTCTGCGGAGGTGGCTCTGGTCATGAACCATCCCATTCAGGGTTTGTCGGTAAGTGAAGCCCTCGCCCCATGTCATGGCTAAACATATCGACCTGGATGCAGGCCAGGGAGCTTTGACATGTAAGCACCATAAAATCGATATCTCTATCAGGCCCGCCTAATGGTATTCACAAAGCCGCCGTGTGCGGTAATGTCTTTGCTTCGCCAAGCGCTGGCCAAGTTCGTCGTGCAATAGATCTGATCGACAACCAGAAAGGGTGATTTTGGTATTCTTGCTGGTATAATCATCTTCTGATAGTACTGCCTTTAGAACCGTCATAATCGTAAAGTATAATTCATTACAATGATCGTTATGTTAGATCCGCTCATTGATTTCATAGGAATTACACTGGCGATGTCCTCAATTTCGGTCTAGCCAAAGAGCAGTATGCTGCCCGTTACCCAGAAAAAGCTGACCGTGTTAAGTTCCTCATCGTGGGGGATGATGTCGCTGTAGGAAGAACCCAAGGTAACATTGTCGGAAGACGGTAAGGACTCCTTTTCCTTCTACTACCTTATCTGAACATGCTCCAGTGGTCTCGCAGGAGTTTGCCTTGTCTACAAAATTGCAGGCGCCCTCGCCCAAAGGGGTGCCTCTGTGGATGAGGTATACAATGTGGCGCAGTACGTTTCCTCTAGGCTCGGCACTATAGGCGTCGGTCTGGACCACTGTCACGTATGTGGTAAAGTTCGAGCACGGAGTACAATATTGTACTCATCACTTCATGCAGGTCCCCGGCACCGCCGTTCCAGACACCCATTTGGGTGCGAATGAGATCGAAATCGGCCTCGGTATTCACAATGAAAGTGGTCACAGCCGCATCTCTCCCGTTCCACCTCTTAATGAACTCATTCCTACTCTCCTCAATATGATCACTTCCACGACCGACAAAGAGCGGTCCTTCGTCTCCTTCAAGAACGATGGCACCGATCGCGTCGCCCTTCTCGTCAATAACCTTGGGGGCCTCAGTGAACTCGAGCTTGGTGGAGTAGTCGCCGAAGTGAGACGTGCGCTAGACAAATCCGGAATCAAAATCATGCGCTTGCTTTCTGGCTCCTTCATGGTTTGCTCAAGTTAGCTCAGGTTGCATTTGCTTGGATTGATGGTACCCTCTGCTAGACAAGTCTCAACATGCCCGGATTTTCAATCACCATGCTTTTGCTCCCCGCCGCAAACGACACAGGAGTTCCCTCCGCTGATTTCATCTTGTCTTTACTCGATGACAGTACTAACACCCCAGGATGGAAGTGGTCCTCGAGGTCCATCCCAAAACTATTATCTGCCCCTTCGCCCCTTCCTACTGTAGCCCGCGAAAACGCCTGGTCAGCCTCACTCAAGGCCAACGATGTCAATCAATTCAACAGCGCCATAGAGCGTGCCTGCCGAGCCCTCATTGCTGCCGAGCCCGAGATCACTCGCATGGACAACATCGCTGGTGATGGAGACTGCGGACTGACGCTCAAAGGCGGCGCTACCGGTAGGCAACTGAATCATGATCCAGCATATACAAATACTGATCGCACAACTACAGCCGTGCTGGAGGCTCTAAGAAACGACACCGTCAGCGGCGATGACGTTCTCGGTAGCGTGATCACCATCTCTCGTATCGCCGAGGACGCCATGGGAGGAACGAGCGGGGCCCTTTATTCGTCAGTATCTTGACCTTACCATCGTCTTATAAATAACACCTGCTATCACTTTCAGAATTTTCTTTTCTGCCCTCGCCCAAGCACTCGCTAAAAGTTCCTCCGAGATCGCTACACAAGATGTATGGTGCACTGCGCTAGAGGCCGCTCTAGCTCGTTTGTACACATACACCCGAGCCCGTCCTCCTTCTCGCACCCTCGTCGACCCCCTGTCTGCGTTCGTCAGCGCGCTGCCGGCCAGCCTTGGGGCAGCAGTGAAGGCTGCTGGAGACGCCGCAGAGGGAACGAGGGACATGGAAGCAAAGGCTGGCAGGAGCGCATATGTCGATAACACACAACTGAAGGCCGAGCGGGTCACTGATCCTGGAGCGTGGGGCGTGAAAGTCGTGGTGGAGGCACTGGCTCACTGATTATATTTCTTGTATTCCCAAGTGACGATATTGGTGTGCGTGAATCGCACTGTAACATTAGCATGATGTTCCACCTCCCATTTCATCATCTTGAACTCCTTTCGTCAATGCGGGACCTTGATCAATAGAAGGGATTGAGAATGTCATGTCGACAATGAAAGCTCGGAACTAGGACGACTCGGATACTGAACAAGAAAATCAGTCCTAAGCGCGGCAAACCAAGGAGCCAACATATATCCTGAACGTAGAAAAGAAAGGCTTACCGATGCGCAACGGACCACACATTCTGAACTTCAGGTGCGATTGGGTTTCTCCACTTCAATTTATTGTCACTACTTAAATTATTTCAGGAATGCGTGCACAAGTTTTGCGATCTGGTCAGGGTCGTCGCAAGGGATATTGCCAGGAGCCGTTCCGCAATTCTCCGATACAGCGGTTTCCAGACCGTCTTTCGCATCATCTAGGATCATCCTGTGGCAGATGAAAGCACAACCGCAGAGTTCTGCAGTGACGTTGGTTAGCAGCGTACAATATATGGCAAGTGTTGACGCTCACCCTTTCAGTCATTTTTGTGAGTTTTAAATTCCCTTCCTCGAGTTTCTCAATATCCCCCTCTAACTTGGTAATAGAATTCAGCAGAATCCAATAATAGATCTTGTTCCCATATACCTTGTTCAGCCTTTGCGTCACGCCGGTGAGTGCTTGTTTGATCTTTTCCATCTTAGCTTCCCTGCCTGCTCAACTAAGACAATAATCATACCTTGTTCAACCTTTGCGTCACGCCGGCGAGCGCTTGAAGTCTTTTTTCCATCTTTTCCATCTCAGCTTCACTGTCTGCTCTCAACTAAGACGATAGTCATGCCTAACTCTAGCAAAAGTGACACTAAGTAGGGCACTTACATTATTGACGTCCAGGTTTAATGCATTTGATTCTGCTTTCTCCATGTCCATGGCGCGAAAGAGTGATGAGAGAACCTCGGACTCCGAGTTCTTGCGATGGAACACGAAGCGTATAGGGGCGATACTTACATGATCAACCGGAAGTCTGTTTTACCCTTTTTTAATGTTGATCGTCCAGGAAATGGTGATAAATGATGCTCGTGAAGGTGACATGTCTCTGATCATTGATATGCCCATCCTTAAGGTGAAACAGAGTCAGCTGATGAAGAGTTTTGGTGCGGACGACATTCAAGTTATTCTGGAGAAGATGAAGTACAAAGTAGACCTTCGCTCTGTGGGGGGTGCGTCTCAGAACTTCCGGAAAATGTAACACTGACAGCGCTGTGCAGCATCCACTCGTTGCTGTAATATCTCATTATTCTAAACGAGGATACTTGAAGTTGATGCGAGAAGGTGGAAGAGAAATTGGAATCTTGTAATACCTCACAAGGATTGATTCTCCTTCAAACCACACCATCGGCAAAGTAAAGATCTGGCGTGTACGCGGAGGCAACGTCATATCAATGCCAGTAGCTGGCTCCTGCCTTACGAGGCTAAGAGATATCGAAAAACACCTGCGATCTGTGGTCAAGCAGCTGTTCGAAGCAATTGACTTCACACACATACACGGGGTGGCGCACATGGATTTGAAGCCTGACAACATCATCGCAGTGGTTCCACGAGAAGGCGGCCGTCTGTCTATCAGGATTTCTAGGTATCCATATAGGTAAGTAAGTCAAGGGTCGTTATAGTCGCAAATTGCAATAATGTTACCTCATGTTTCGCGTCTGGAAGAGATCCCAAGTCGTCTCACGATTGTTGGTTATGTTGGGCGTATATCAGTCCACTCTGAAGAAAAAATGTGCATAGTGACAAAACAATTATTTTCATTCTACTCTTTGCCCAAGACCCTTCTTTCTATGTACGCCCATGTGTCTCGCAAGTTGGTCTGGCCTCGCGAAGGACTTCCCGCACCGATCCTCCGCACAGGGGTAGGGGCGCGCACCCGTGTGTGTTCGTAGCTATATAACGCGGTGTCATTCAGAAGCTAAACCTAGTGTGAACATAACACGACCTACATGTTTCGACAAATTCGACGACTCAGTGAAGGCCCTGAAGACAAAATTAACAACCGCTCCAACGTCAGAAAGACACAACAGTACTTCTCGCAATACTTGCACTTGAATGGCTTGAAACCATTGTGCGTCCGTTTGTGAATCGTCAACGCACCCGTTATAGCGAAGGCCTTGCCGCAGCCGGGGACATCACAAACGTATGGCTCTAGAGTATCTCAATAAGATACCCATGAAACGCGAAAACAGAAAAAGTACATACTCTCTTGGGTATGCCTCCGCATATGTTGCTGCAGTGTGGCTGTTTCCGAGAAGTGTAGGCCGCAGGTTTCGCACTGAAATGGCCGGTGCCCCGTATGCGACTGCATGTGCCGTGCAACTTTTTGTTTGCTCGCAAATCCTTGCGTGCCATGCCGAGTGCAGCCCTCCCAGTAACAATCATAATGAGCTTTGCCGCTGCCGATGTGGGCAGAGAGGATGTGTATTGTGAGGTCATCGGGAGAAGAGAAAAACTCTGTGCATCCTATCCACTTACATGACTTGGCACTGCAGTGTGTAGATAAAGGGTTTGGCGAATGCGAGTGTGACCTATCCCGAGGGGAAGGATCTGAAGGGGTATCTGTCGATGATTCGTTGCGGGTATCTGGCAAGGATTGAAGCGGAGAGGGGGTGATGTTTCCGGTAGAAGTTGGGGGCGTTTTCGCTGATGGTTCAGTATGCATGGTTGTTGATTGCGGGAAGGGATAGTGAACGCCAAGATGATCTTGCATCAAATGCGTGGTAAGCACATCGAGGATAGTGTCAGGAAATGTGGTCATCGAAGAGCTTGGAATAGATTCTGGATAGGGATACATAGCGCAATCTCCCCAGTGACACGACAGGGCATTGAAGTCGAGTTGCCGATCATGAACGGCTGAGCATAGCGGCTGAGGAGCTGGTTCAGCTACTAGTTTTGAAAGATGGTCCACGTTGACATGCCCCACTAGCTCCGCAATGGATGAGAAGGCAGCTTTGCAACTTGCCCACTGACAACTGAAGATATGTGTTGATGACTGCGGCAGGTGTTGTTGCAGGTTGAACGCCTGGGAAAGGACCGGTGGCGAAAAGTCTGAGATAGTGGATAACACTGGGCGTTCAGGAAGTATGTCACCTAGAGGCCGGGATGCGGGGGGAATGTCACTGCGCTCTGACAAAAATTGGGACACATGTTGTTCTCTATAGTCACTCTCGCTGCATCCACAGAGATTATCAGCAGATGATGCATCCCAGTTTGGCTGTGGGATCTCTGGGCTGAACGACTTGGGCTGAGATAAATAGGAATGGTAGTCGGTACAACATCGCAGCTTATAACGAGAGCGATTAGAAAAATCACAGAAATAACAAGATATAGCACACCAATTCTTCAAGACCAGGGCAATCGGTACAGTCCTCATCAAGCGTGCAGGTGCTATCGCAGACAGTGTCGGGACCAGTGGCATGGCAACTGGGCTCTGGGTGAGTGGGATCGTCACAAGCAACGACAACACATTGATCAGTGCATTGCGAGGTGATATCTAGTATGGGGCACGCTGCCTCTTCACATTGATCCAAAGACATTTCAAGTTGTGGACCGTCAGTGGACCGCGGATGAGGTGGGTGGAATTGACCCCCACGACGGATAGTATCCGGCCCCGGAAGGCAACAAGCACCGTACGAATGACTCTCCAACTGCATGGACAAATTATTATTCCTCCGAGTCGTCCTCAGATCTGAAAGATTGTGGTAAGGTGTGCTGATCGTCGATGATGCCGATGACGACAAGGCAAGGCGATTTTTATGCGGTGGACGCCCAGGAGGATGGGGGGTTGGAGAGAGGTAGATGTTCCCCTGGTTGACTTTGTGTGTGATTGCGCTATTTTCCATCCCTGAGTACAGCTAAATAGTGACTGTGGAGGTCCTCTTCTTCAAAGTGCTCCTCTTCAAGGTGT
>PVYP01002960.1:7291-27338 GCA_002995295.1 Rhizopogon vulgaris
AACCACGATGGCAAGCTGCCCGATAGCAATGAACAACGATGTCGAAGGATACATGGCGATGACATTAGCGCCGACCTGTAGTAGAGATTGTTAGTATACACATGACGCAAAAACAAGATATATTCACATTGGAGCCAAAGGTCAAATAGCCAAAAATTGCAATGACCTCGTATGTCAAGATGGCACCTCCGATGGAAGTTCCCATAACAATGTTCATACGCTCCCGCGAGTTCGTCTTGAGTTCATTGAAGATAGGGAACAGCTGGAAGAATTATTTAGCTAACCATCATACTGCAGAGACAATTCATACGTTCTGGGCGCACGTGAATGCAAAGACTTGCACGGGGAACGTCGAGATGAAACTCGGGGTGAAGTGAATGAGATGGATATCACCGGGCGCTGCGGTGCCTTCTAGAGGACTGAAATAACACGTAATGACAATGGCCACGAGATATACTGGGTTGCATGCACTTGGAGTTAACCACTTGTTTGAAATGGAATAATACTGCTGTTTTAGGCTCACCGACGGCAAACAAGACAACGTAACTTGTGTGTCTCAGACTGTCCAAACGACGAAGGGATGCAAGAGGGGTGAGGATGAACATAAGGAGCGTGATCCAAACGCGGCCCGATTGAGCCCATGCCGGAGGATTAGTGGTCGGTGAAGTTAAATCATGGTATAATGATGCTACGACATTGGGCATGAGGGACTTGATGATGATGAGATAACTGCACCCCGTTATCACCGCCTAAAAAAAGAGCTCGAGAATGCTCACCTGATAGATACTCCGAAACACTTGATAGCTATCGCAGCATCGAAGAATATGGCAGCTTGAGGGAACGTGAGCTGCGCAACCGCGAAAAAAGAGCTGCGTCTATGCGGGGCATATCTAGCCGATAACGAGAGGAGGTATAGACCGAAACCACCAATACAACCAGAGAATATGCATGTAATGATTCCTGGTATAATGCCGGCAGAGGCCATGGCCTGATGATATCAAATGAGCATGGAACCCCCCACAGCTCTGCGAGAGCCTACCAAAGGAAATGTGAGCATGCCTGTACACATTTTAGTTAATCCTTGAAATGATGTACATTGAACGGAAGTACATACCACTGCCCATGATTGTATTCGAGAGGTTGCTCACGGAGCTCATAATCGTTGCATGACCTTCCTTCAACTGTGGTGCGGCGCCCCCTGCCAGAAGCGCACTGTGCTCGCTGTCACCTTCGTTCGCGTCAGCTGCCGTTGTGACCACTGCTCCATACTTCTGCACCATCTCGTATGAATCTACGTCTAGGTCTAGGTCTAAGTCTAATGAGTCGGAACTCGCGTTGGCGGCGGTAATGGAGGATTTGCTATCAATGGGGTGAGAAGAAACACGGCCGGTGACGGAGCTAAGCCAGGTGCTCGTTAGTGGTAGAGAGCGAAGCAATCGAGCCAGTGTGAGAGGACTATGATAAGCAAGGGGCTACTTAGAAGAGAACTACAAAATGAAAACGGTCAAACGAGTTTCAGCTCGAGTCCGGTGCTTTCCCCATTTGGTAATGCACCCACTAGGAGCGGGCCGAGTAGCGTAGCGAGCCCGGTTTTACTTGATTCAAACCATTTCATTGGTTCAAGAAAAAGTTCATAAAAGTTATATACCAGAGCAAGACGAAACCATAGCAAAAGAAAGAAAGAAAAAAGCACAGATGATATGAAGCAAAAAGTCCTGGAGCTATCAATACCGAATACGACTATGACTGCTTCCTAAGCGACCCGTCTGACGTTCCTTCTGACGTGCTTGCATCCGCTGCTGTCGTAAATTCGTCATAATCTGCTTGCCCATGGGGGACAACTCAATGGACGATGCAGGCGAAGGTTGCTCCTGCAAGTACGATTGACGGAAACTAAAGGGCCGTATGGGAGTCTTCGGCTGGGGAAGCCGTGATGTGGCATCGTTCTCTTTATCCGGCGAAGGCGTGTGTGCAGGCGAAGAAGACTTGACTTTAGATTGATTCTTCGCGAGCGATGGCGCGCTTGCAAAAGAATAAAGTGATGAGCCATTTCGTGCAAGGGCAGGGAGCTGGCTATCAGCGTCCAGGTCAACAACTTTGGAACGCGAAGATAATTGTCGACGGGTGGTGTAAGGCGTCACAAAGCCAGGATATCTATCATCAGCATTGGACTTCTCTCCCAAAGCCGGTCTGCTGGGAGTACCCTGAGCATTGATCTCTGGTACGGGTGGCACCTCATCCTGCAGCAGCCGTTGAGCAGGAGATTTGGAGCGTGATGGTATCTTAGTTAAAGCACGTGGACCTCGAGGACATCGACTACTCTGTCCACTGCTACTGCTCTGGCCAGTATGGTTAATAGTGACAGGTTCAGGGTCCTCGTGTGCAGTGTCCGCTGGTGATGCTGGTACGGACTGGGAAGGAGGAAACGCGAACTGTGAAGACAATTCGGCAGAGGGCTCGGGTAGTTGGGTATCGCGGAGAAGGGGTATGTCAGGGCGTTGAGCGTTAGTGGAAGCGAAATCGGATAAGGTGTGAGAAGGAGGGGTGATTTTTCGCATCGGCAGCCTGGAGGGGCGCTCTTCAGGAGCCATCTTCTTGTCGGCAAGGAAACCGAAGATTTGCGAAGCACGCTGAGGAGTCGTTGGGTTCGCGTAGGGCGAGTTGACATGGACGTGGCGTGTCATGTCGGAGGATGTGCTGAGTTCTACCTCCAAAGAGGAAAAGGTGAACTGATTTTGTACAGAGGTGTCGCATTCAGTAGAGAGAGTGACGCTGTGGTCAGCGTGGTTGAAGTGAGCAGATAGGGATCGAGAATCGCGGGGTGTTTTGAGGTCAGAGGAACATGAGGAAGAAATGTCATCCGTTTCACTAATAGCAGTTCAGAACATTATGATTACGCAATGGAAAAAGTAAACTGCGGCTCACCCTAGGACACTCTCAGCCCACTCAATGTCGCTGTCATTGCGAAAGTCAGGGCTAGACAGTAGTTGGCGAAAGGTCGAGGCAGTACGGCGCCTTCGCAAGCGCCCTTCATTTTCTGTGACAAGGGGACTATTGGAGAAGACATGAGAGTCCAAGCACCCATTATCATCATAAATATTGAGTAAGCTAGCAACGGATGGGTCCTGGCGAAGACGAAGGAGACGGTTCTGATCGCGGGGGGTGATGGGAGCGCTTTTAGCGCGGCGTCGTGCAGCATCGTTGATGTTTCGTTTCGGTGTAGTGAGGCTGTCCATAGGAGGGTAAGCATTCGGGAACTCTGTACGGCTGTGGACTGTTCGGCCGTGTACAGTGACAGTGTAAGTGCCGCGTTTGGAGGTACCACTAGTTGTCGCGGTAGGTGCAGCAGGGGTCGGAAGAAGACTATTGATAGGATGTGCTAGGGCAAAGATGAGAATTTGAGGGGGATTTGTGGATGGCCAAAAACACTCACGAAGAGGTGGAAGTGATGCGTAATTCAACCCTGACTCGGCGCCGAAGCGCGCTGAGGAGGAACGTAGAAGTCGGCTTACTGCTGCCTCTGTATCTTCCTCTCGGGGCTGCTCGGGCTCAAGGTGATGATCCTGAGGTACCATTCCCCGTTTTTTTGTCTTCTTGCTCCCAATCGAGAAGAATTTCTTGAAGAAGCCCATGATAGTATCGTGTTGTTAGTTTCGTGTGCTAGTGGTCGTGATTTAAAGAACGTGAGATCGTAACAGAACCGGAAGGAAAAGAGCAACGACCGTTGCACCAGATGCATTTCCACAATCTTCAACTACAGCCAAACAAGTCACAATAAACCATATGCGCGTCAACTCACGTGCATTGACTTTTCACTGGCAACTCCAAGATGAAAAGCTGGTTACATTCAAAGCGCTTTGAATGTCTCTACGACGTCCAAGATCTCTCAAGCATTTATCTCACCAGCCTGGGCTGTTTGTTACATCTCTTCCGCAATGCCTACACAGACGTTGATCGTGGGCAGCACTGTACGCGATTTTTGTATGCTGGAGCGAAATTTCTTGTCGCATATCAAACTTGTCCTATTGTTGTGTATTCTCTCATCTTCGGTGCTGCTTGGAATACGGCTGCCGGGACCTCCTGACACAGAGCAATCTGACAGCTTAGGATCTGCTGGTTTACCTATCGGTACACTGCAGTTCATTGCTGCAGTGCTGACAATCGCTGCAGCTTTGTGGGAGTACCATACAGGTCTAGATGACTTAATAGAAGTCAGGGCCTTCCTAACTTCAACCAGGTTAGTGTCTGTAACTCAAAATACTGCACTCGTACTGATGGTGGCTTGCAGAACACACCCTATCATAATGGCAGCTGTGATTGCCATTCTCGTGAGCACCTGTATTGTGTATGTGATCAAAAGCAGTAGTTAAGCGGGTGAGAAAACTGTGTCATTCTGTCTTCTCGTTCTCATAAGTTCTCGTTCAAGGAGTTAACCGGTTAACCTCGGGCCCTCGTGAGAAGTAACTGTATAGAAAGAGACTTGTTATCTCGTTCTCATCCGCGATTTCTCCTTCGAGATGATTATCTTTTTTGAACAGATACTAGCCTACTGTTGTACAAGGGTTGTTTCACATTGTTGTCGTTGCATTACTGGATTGGACAGGTCTTGGTACATTTCTGATACGTCTCACGCTCTTGTATATACTATATTACTATTTGATAAGAGAGGATGTGTGAGTTTTCACTGTGGACTTTGCATCCCCTACCGATTTACGTGATTAGATATGGCTTTCTAGGAGTGAAATTCCTTGAAATTTACACGAAATTACCCAGACCTTCGATTCTTAACGCTATCGCTCACGTTCTCCTTCCCTCCTTCACTCACCGATGAAAATCAGTAAAAAGATCGAGCAGTCCTCCAAAGAGGGCAAGGTATGGTGGTCATTCGAATACTTCCCGCCTCGGACGGCCCAGGTGCGATTTCATCCACTTGTCAGACGTGCGGTGACCTAGAGAAACGTGTTTATCTAGGGTCTGCAAAATTTGCTTGATCGTATTAAGCGCATGACGGCGCTGGGCCCAGAATTCATTGACATTACATGGTAAGCATTCACCTATACGACCAGAATTCATTTTCGATCCTTGCGAACAGGAATGCTGGTGGCCGGACTTCAGATTTGACCTCACATATGGTGAAGACGTGCCAGGGATCGGTGGGAATCGAAACGTGCATGCACTTGACGTGCACTAATATGCCTAAAGAAAAGGTGGACATTGCTCTACGGGTATGTATACACACGTCTGCCGTCCGCCCTGCCTGGATAGACTGCTTACTGTTATAATGTTTATCACAGGAAGCTAAACAGCACGGCTGTCGCAACGTGCTGGCCCTTCGTGGTGACCCACCACAAGGAAAGGACGAGTGGGAAGCAGTCGAGGGGGGTTTCATACACGGAATTGACCTCGTCAAGCACATCCACAGCGAGTACGGAGATTACTTCGATATCGCAGTCGCCGGTTTCCCTCAGCACCAGCTCCTTCCTCCGGAAGAACGCGAACTCGAGATGAAGTACCTCAAGGAGAAAATCGATGCGGGCGTCAACTTCATTTTCACCCAGATGTTTTACGACGTGGAGGTATTCGTTGAATGGGTCAAGGCAGTCAGAGCAGTTGGCATCACAATCCCAATCGTTCCCGGTATTGCTCCGATCCAAACCTGGAATGGCTTCATGAAGGCAACGTCCCTTGCTAACACTAAGATTCCGCAATCTTTCTTGGACGCTCTAGAGCCCCATAAAAATAACGACGAGAAGGTCCGAGAGATCGGAACTAAGTTGGTGGCAGAAATGTGCCGTAAGATCCTTGCAGCAGACCTCGGTATCAAGGGTCTTCACTTCTATACCATGAACTTGGAGAAGGGAACGAAAATGCTGCTGGAGGAGCTGAACCTCATGCCTCGCGTAGAGACTATCAAGCCTTTACCCTGGAGACAAGTATGTGGACTCGCCTCACTTCTCAATGATGTATTCATGTTTTGTTTCAGTCGCTTACCCCAAACCGGCGGCAAGAAAACATTCGTCCTATCTTCTGGGCAAACCGGACAGAATCGTACCTTTCACGTACCGAGGATTGGGATGAGTTCCCCAACGGACGGTTTGGTGACTCGCGGAGTCCAGCGTATGGTGAACTTGATGGATACGGTGTCTGGCTGAAACAAACGGCGAGTAACAAATGCCACGAAACCACCAATGCAATTACTAACTCCCATCATAGAAAGAGGAGGCGCTGAAACTTTGGGGAGAGCCCACGTCTTTCGCAGAAATTGCATCGCTATTCAGTCGGTTCTGTTCGGGCAGTCTTAAAGCTCTCCCATGGTCAGACCAGCCAGCGTCCTCCGAAACCTCCGCAATTGCCTCGCAACTTGCGAAGATAAACGAACTTGGCTTCTTGACAATCAACTCTCAGCCCGCTGTCAATGGCGTAAGGAGCGATGACCCACAGTTTGGTTGGGGCCCGAGTAATGGGTACCTTTACCAGAAGGTAAGCAGCACAAATCATACATGAGCTGCCTCTTTATCTCCGCCGTCTGTTAGGCATATCTAGAGTTCTTCGTTGGTCCTCAACTGCTAGAGCTCCTACTCGCTCACATCGACCGCGACAGCAATATGACATACTATGTCATCAACAAGCAAGGTGACCTGAGGACGAACACTCACTCCGAAGGACCCAACGCTGTCACGTGGGGCGTTTTCCCTGGCAAGGAGATCATCCAACCAACAGTTGTTGAGGCTATCAGTTTCATGGCATGGAAGGTTAGTTACGTCTGACTGGGTGCGACCTTCGCTAATGTTGCCACGCAGGACGAGGCATACGAACTAGGCGTCAAGTGGGCCAATATTTACGAGGCAGGGTCGCCATCACGCAATCTCATGATGGAGGTCATAGAATCATCATACCTCGTCAACGTTGTCCACAACGATTTCAAGGATCCGGAAGCCATCTTTAAGCCATTCTTCAAGGCGGGTGCTGAGTACACATCTCAACACTCCAATGGCTCTGCTGCACTCAATGGTCTCGCCAACTAACCTGATAATCTCCTTTCCTTGATCTCGAGGACAAGATCCAACTCACATACCCGACCTTCTGCATTGCGGGTTCAACCCCCGTATGACATACATATCTAGCCGTGCTCGTCGCACTAAGTTACTTACTATCCCTTGGCATTCAACCACATCTACAATCCTTATCTCATCGCATCAACTGCATCTGCTTGTATATCTACCTACACTGCATCAACTGCACATCACATCCTCTCGATATAGTTTCCACGAGACAAGGATGTTTATTGTAAAAGCCGTATACGAGCAACTAATAGGATTATCCACAAGATTACCCGCCAACCAATTTACGCTGTCTCGCTGACTTACACAAGTCAGTAACAAGAGTAAGAAAAATTACATCACGCTACTTAAATGAGATCTGAGAAGAAAAAGTCGGTATTGCTTGGCGGAGGACCTGCCAACAGTCCACTCGGTATATCAACCTTCTCACCTGACAGGTCTAGGGGAAAAAAATACATGGATTGGATTTTCTCTTGGGCGTGAGAGGGCGATCAACTCACCGAGAAGTCTAATCTTCAGACCGATTTCTGTCAATGCTTTGATGTACCCTGCTGTTTCATCAGACGTGACATGACCGCTGTCCCGTCGAAGCATATTGAGCCCATCAGTCCAATCCGCCCACCGGGACTGATCTGGCGCAATCTGGTCTGCCAGCGAGCCTTCAGTGGCTGTCAGAAGAGAGAACGACAACGGCGACGGGGTGAGGTTGGTAGGCGGAGGTAAATCGAGGTGATCCCGCAGAATATTGGGCGGAGGTGCACAAGTACCAGTTGCTATCTGGCTGATAGCTGCGATCTCAATTCGCTCTGGCAGGTCTTCCAGTCCGTTTCGAACGAGGAACTTGACCGCACTATCCACATAGTGGAGATATTTCAGGCCGTTGTCCTATCGAGCCAATGAGCTTACTTTGGGAATCACACATCAGATCCATACCAGTCGCATGAATCTCCATTGCCCGTTCGGTCGACGCGAAAGACCATTTGCTGGTGTGGGAATGCCATTGACGAACCACGCCCCCTGCAAGAGGCACTGTATCCGTTGTTGACGGACAAACTCAGCAGAGTCGCGGGTAATCTTCTCTTTCAAGTTCCTTGGTTCGTCCAGTATGAGTACAGCACTCCCACACCAGATGCTAACCCTCTTACCGAACAGGAACCTTGCTCAGAAGATCGTCTTCTGCCTCAAGCTCTTGCATCTGCCTGTCCCGTACAGCGCGATACTCGCACTGGAGGAAGCCGTGCTCAACCTCGTGCCATGGTTTGACATTCTCACTTTGCAAAGCCACCTTAACCCTTCAGGTGAATAAGCAATGAATGGTTGGCCAATGTTTAGAAGGGACTAAAACATACTGGCTTCTGGTGAGTGCTACAATACGAGAGAAGTCGCCTGCTGCAGATCCACTCTCATTCCACATACGCAAGAAAAAGTGCGTAGCAAGAGCATGGACTCGGTAAAAGTTAAGGAAGAAGGGCTGATATGTTGTTGACGTTGAATCTGTGGATGAAACATTAGCTAAGCTGTGTGTCTTGCAACGGATTAAGGAGGGCTAACATGCAGGAGCGAAAATCATCCAATGTTCGGAAAGTAGTTCAACGATTTCATTCGAAGCCTTTGCTATGGGGCAACGCCTTTCCGCCGGACGGCTCAATTGTTCCAATATGACCTGCCGACGAACGTTGATTTTGGTGTTTGCGATGATGAGAGAGCAAGAGAGCTCACTTTGGAGAACAATTCCGGATCATCCGCAACAAAATTGCGCTACGGCACGATCGGTCGGTGGATTATACGATGAAGGAAATGACAGTGCGCACCAAACAATCAAGCCCCAACTCTCCCACCTCTTGAAACTCGTAAACCAGATTCTCGCTGGCAAACCCGAGCTGACGCCACTTTAACACCTGACCATCTCCATCCCGTCCCTCCTGAATCCTGCTGGAATTCCAGATATAGTTAAGAATCGACTCATGGAGGGGCTCGACTTCAGGTTCGACAAGCGTCGATTTCTTACGGTAAGTCACACGCACGACGTTCGCCTGGAAGTCGAGAATGGACGACGTCAGATCATCAATATTATGCGATGACATGAGCCGCTACAACAGCGCATAAGCGAGCCGTAAAACAAACAATTGGATGTTACGCACTATAACCGCTTTCCGAACGTTGAGCCGCTCTAGTTCTGAGATAAAGTCATCCCACTCAGAGTCATTGACGTGCGACAGCAGCGAATTTATCAACATCATGCTTCAGAAATTTCAGCACCGTCTTACTGGAATGACAGGCGTTGCACATACCTGTGTAGAATCATCGCAGTATCCGCACTCCCAAGGCGATTCACGACAGTCTCCAGCGATCCTTTCTCCCTCCGCATCTGCTGGAAAACAATCTGGAAACCGTATCGATACACCGAGCCAGGGGGCGCAATAGGGGGACTTTTACTCGAACTAGCAATCAGCGGCCCAGGTGCATTCATCGGATCAGCTTCAACCAGCTTCTTTAGGATGGCAGTGGCAGGACGGCAAACGTTAATGAGAGAAGTTGGTGAAGAGAGAATCTGGACGACTCTGAAAATGAAAGTGCTGTCGAGGGTTGACCAGCCATATTCCAGGTCCATCAAGTTGTGCATGGCTTCGAGAGCGTACTAAGATAAATGCTGAGGAGTCGGCCTTTCAAGTGGTCAAAAGACACGTACTGCGAGCGTATTTCCGTGCTCAGTGCAAATGACTTCTGCGAGCTCAGAAATACCACCACGAGTCAAAAATTCCTGAGCAAACTTTTCTTCCTGATAGCACGGCTATTATTACACGAACATCCATGAAATAAACAAATCAGACGTACTCTAATGAACTTCTTTAGTGACCAAAGAGCCATTTTCAATGTTTTCTCATCTCGAACGATGAGCTTCTGGACGATTTCTGCTGCCTCGATATTTGGAGAATTGACTAATCTGCAGAGCGTAACAGAGACGGTGGCATCAGTAATATATTAGGAACATAATCCTGTATTGCGCACTTGAGGTTCGCCTTGTTCTTGATTTTCTTGCGCAAATTTTCGTTCACAATCAGCTCATCGGTATCTTTATCCCTCAAAGCGAAATTGGAAGAGGGTTCTGTGACTTTGAGATTAACGCAGAGCTGCCTGACAACGTCATCGACGGTGAGTGTAGGGTCGATTCGAGTGCGGACGGTCACGCCCTCTTTAGTGGTAACATTATTGGTTGGGACAAGTCCTGTTGATGATTTGGGACGAACAACATTCGTCCCAGGTGGCGCGAGAGTCGTTCGAGAAGCACCAGCTGCGCCGTTGGTAGTCGACATATAGAGATTGGCGAGGTATGAGCACTGATCGGCAGCGGGAGATGGAGATATTAATGAATTAAGATCGTTTAGTGGGGGAAGCTGAGATCCTAAGAAAATCAGAAGCGGTTATAGATAGACGTGTTGACATGTTGCGAAAGGGTATAGTCAGGTATAGCGAATATATCGTCTCAACCACGTGTCGTAAGACGCGTGGCTCTGACTGACGTGCAAATGTTCTCGGATTTCATCACGCGAGAGATGTAACAGGATAGCAACAGGGCAAATATACTCACAAGGTGGTCTGGCTAGACCGGTATTAGCAATATCTGAAAAAAGGCAATGAGTGTGTGAACATGTAAGAGAGGTATGAATGCAAATGCATGGAAAGATCAGATGAAGTAGTTTATCGTCTGAATGAGTATGAAGACATTCGGCCTGACGTGCAAATATGAAGATGGAAATGGTTCATCAGATATCCAATCTAGATAGACACTCACCGAATTCCAAGTGATCTGATACTGCCAGTTGTTTGAAGATGGAGGGAACGTGCGTTGAATAGCGCGTATCAATATGCGCCGGATGGTGGAAATGAATGGATGGCGGTGATGAACCGTAAAATAACTTTGATAAGGCTGGACTCAACACAAGAGTAGGATCAGCACCGCCTAGCTCTCCACGAAAAGCAACGACGGCGACAGGATTTGAGCAGAAATCAGAGAAAATGAGCTGTCGGCGACGTCCACGACGATGGCAGTTAGACCGTGAGATCCCGGTTTACCAACAACTTGACATAAATTGAATCCTGATGAAATAAACAAGTTACTTCCGCTTGACCAATAACTTGCGAAAAACACTATTGGTTACTGGTATGACGATCCACTAGTGCATGCAATTTACTACTACATAGTGCTGCTGCGAAGTGACTGGCCGGGAGGATAATCTACCTTTCACAATTGAATTTGGGGCTCAGGAATCGCCTACCCAATTCACCATTACCGAAGATCACAGATTTGCAGTCTGCGTCAGCGATTCTGCCCAATCATGGCGTTCAACATTGTTGCAGTCTTCTCCAACTCAAATTTTTTTAGCCTTCTTCCTGTCGAGTCTAAAAATCATCTCTAGGTTCATCATGCACCGTGCTCTGCAGCTAGACGACATCATTCGTGTAGTCTTTGGCTATGTCAATGAACTCTCCGTGCATTACTGGCCGGGGGGGAATGTTGGCCAGAAGACTCTTGCGGCTCTTGCGAGGACATGCAAAAATTTCCATGAACCCGCATTGGATATATTGTGGGGAGACCTATACTTTCCACATCCTTTGATTCGGTGCTTCTCCACTCGTTTTAATAGTTGGGGTGAGCACGTAAGTTTATCAAAACAGAGTTGAATGCTTGGCGCTGACAGCTGAATATGACAGGGCACGAAAACCTTGACCGTTAGCGAATGGGAGGTTCTACAGAAATACATCCCCCGAGTCCGGTCTTTGACATTCCATTCTGAAGCACCGTTTTATCGCAATATCTTGGAAGCTCTTCGCAACCCCCCCCGTTGCTCGGCCCCCCCTCCCAAACTTGCAGCGTCTTCATTACAGCCACTTTGTCCCCGAAGACTATCCTCTCCTCGACATTTTGTTTGTCCCGTCCTTGACAGATCTTACCATCGAACTTCATCCTATCAGCCTTCCCGATATCTCATTCATCTCACCTATTGCCACTTCGTGTCCTCATCTGACATCTTTCCGTCTATTTGGTTACGGGTCATATGAACCCATCGTGACTATTGTGTCAAATGTAATCATGATCCTTCCTCATCTTCAGAAGCTTCGCTGCGACGCACTCAACCAGGCAGCGATCACTTACATCGCATGGCACCCGTCATTGACTGAACTGGACATCAGTATCCCGAGTGGACGCCGACAGTACGATTTTGCGCAGTTTCCACATCCCACTCTTCCCCGGATCCCGCCGTTTTCCCGGATCAACAGCTTTGGAATGAGTTCTGTTCGTCTGACCGCCATCAGTGAATTCATTCGGGAAGTCCAGCCCTCGCCCTTTCATTTGCGTATCCGGATAGACCAAGTGCCATCCCCTCACGATTTGCAAAAGTTTTTCAGTATCTTGTTAAATCGAGAGAGACAGGGATCTATGCAAAGTCTTCGCTTGATTTCTTACCCATCCCAGGAACACCTCCCGGTAGCATCCGTTTCCATCTCTATCAATATTGATGCTATCCGGCCTCTGCTTCGCTTCTCAAACATGCAAAAGCTTTATCTCTCGATGGTCAACCTCGATTTTTCAGACGAGCATCTCACTGCTATGGCTGCCGCTTGGCCTTGTCTTGAAGTCTTCAACTTTAATAATGGAGATAGCTGGGCAACACCCTACAACATCACTCTGCGCGGCCTCTTTTCGCTAGTGAACATGTGTCCTCATTTGAAGAGCGCTCACCTAGCAATCAATGCGAATGTATTAGAGGGAATAGAGGACTGTCCTGCATCGATGGTTGGCGCAAACAACCTTCAGCATCTCGTGCTTGGAAACACAGCTGTCGAAAATCCGAGAGCTGTCGCTCTCATTGTCTACTTGGCCTTGCCGAAGGTGGAGAAGATAGTGACATCTAATACTTGGTTGCATGTCGCTCCCACTAACGACCCTCCGTGGGCCAAGGTGAATGAGTACATAGAGGCGTTCAGATTGTTGCAAGGGGGACGTTGGAAGGCCTAGTCTTGTCGATGCTGTCTCCGATCAAGTCAAGCTAGTCTCTATCCCCCAGCGGAAATATGGACAGAGAGGGAGATGTTTCAGCAGTAGATTGTGTGTTTCGTCCGTGTAATAAAATCTTCTTGTTGGTGCTATGCCTGAGAAGCAGATTAAGGTCCCTGTGCTCGTTAGCTTGTATGTCATATATATACTGAAACAGTCTGCAACCGTAAAGCAAAATCAACTGCCAAAAGACAAAAGTAATGAGCAGCAAAATAAATATTGAGACCCGTAGGTCTACCACTCCGGGAAAGCGTGTCATCCTTGTGCAGGGGCCATGCTAATCTTCTCTGTATCGTTCCAATTTTTCGTATGTCACCCCGAAGGGGACAACATATTTTATTGCGAAGAGGTGGGCGGCGAAGGAATTTTGCATTTGCTTTGGAGGACGGGGATTTGGGGATTACTTAATATGGCAGGCGTTCTGAATTCAAAAACGGTAATGTCTAACATCCGCCGGCACCAGATCTAGATTCTGCAGATCATTCCCGCCATGCCTATAACCCCTAGTCAGCCTCAACCTAGTTGTAAGTGCATATCAAGAGGCTGACTACGCGATGGTTCTTTTGCCTGACTTCTTCAGGACCACTAGTTTACTTCACTGGTCGTTCACCATGTCACCCCGGAAGTCTTTGCCTCAGACTCCCGTCGACCACTCGAGCTCTCCAGCTTCGTCTGGTTGGGGATTACTGACAAGGAAATCCAGACCTATCCTTAAAGAATTGCAGAACACTGTGTTCTTGCAGGCAAACGAGGATGGAGGTTATAGCATCGAACAAAGTCACGGTGTCTCCTCTACCTCTAGTACTAGTCCCCCTTTTCCTGTCATCGACAAAGTCTCTCCAAAACGTCGTGGGCTCCATCGCCGCGCAAATGCCGAGTATCTGGCCAGCTCCATTGCCATCCCCTTCAACCCAAGATCAAAATTAGTCCCGCCACTCTCCCCTGATGTCATGTTAGGGTCCGCACGCGTCGATTTGCTTGTCTTGAACTACGATACGTCGGAGGCACCGTATCACTGTACCCAAGTGGTCAAACCGCGACGTGTTCCGCTAAACCACCGCCGTGTTATAAATCGCAACGCGCTGGTTCTCACCGTCCCTCCGCGCTCCATCACACCCCCGCTCAGTTCACCTACTTCACCAAGCTCTCCGATATCTGACCTGGTTTCCAAGCGTTTTGGCAGAACCTTCGAGCTCGTATCAGTCCAAGACCACTTTTTGCAGGCTGTTGAAACTGATCTGACTGGTGGCCGGATTGAAAGCCCGACGGATATTCTATGCTCGTCCTCCCCGCCACAGTGCGGCTTTCATCCCGATATGCTCGCGATGCTCCAGGAACTCGAAGAACTCGCCACTTGGATCCGGGAGTATACGCATCCTGAGAGGGATTCAGAGGAACTTGATGCTCCCAGCGCGTCTTCTGCATCGTGCCCGCGTGCGCTCGAAAGGCTCGAAACCGATCTAGATTACCACCTCCTTCGACGATCTGTGTTGAAAGTTGATAAAGGTAAGGGGCGGATGCTGACTGAAGACATGAAATATATGGATTCTGGGGCGTCCGAGGTAAATTAATGCTTTGTTAGTACGCTTCCGGAGCTCATCTATATTAATCCCACAGCCCCCATCTCCAACCAGCTGTCCAGCTATCACACCAACCAGACCTTCTCTTGTGCGTCGGCGGCGGTCACTCTGTTATATTTACGACCCATCTGTAAGTTTTTTTTTTCCCGTTACATTCTCCTAGTTGACAAATCATATAGCGCTCCCCATCATTTCTGGTCGGCAGTTCCACCTCTCCGATCGTATACCCCGCGGAAGGGTACAGCAGCCCCCCTCCTCCATACGGCAGCCGCTCCGTACCGAATGTGTCGCCGTCGTTCCTGGTGTCTGCGCTTCTTGTGACATCACTCAAGGCCTTCTTCAAGAGGTCGCGCTCAAATACGATGTCGGTCACCGTACCCCAGACGAATGCCTTCGGGAGGGACAAGAAGGTGCCTAGTTAGTTGAGCTTGAAGATTTAGCGGGTTGTGAACTTGTGGTAGCCCTCATTGCATGTCTTGAATTTTCCTTTGACTGCTTTACATATTTCTTGTTATGCGCATGTGTCGCGCAATTTCAAATTCATGTTCAGGACATTGATCGTAATCATCGCCATCATCCAATGTTTACTCCTGCACATATGAGATTCGACTGCTAAATAAACGTTGAAAATATACAGGTTACGACTTGAACGTTTAACTTGATCCATGAGGTCTGCTCAACGCTGGTAGACACTCAGGCTGGTCCCGTCACATGGCCATATTAACGATCGATGCGGTCAGCCACTCCTTTTACACGTCCGACTTTTCCAGGGTTGGTATACCTACGTTATAATTTTTCTTCTCCTATCATCTGCTCCGAGTCTCCAGCATCAAGATGAATTCTCAGGGGACGCCCTTCCACATCTCTCATCCTTCGGCTCGTCCATCTTCCTTGCGGTCGCAGCCATCCCTCGACATTGCAGCCGTCCTCTCCCGAGCAGGCGCATTCGAAGATTTGGAATTGTTAGCTACATCGCCGTCGTTCACAGGGTCTTCATCAGATGACGAATGTAACTTGGAAGATGTGCCGCCCTTCCCCAAGGATCACCGGCCAGCTATCTTTATCATCCAGGATCACCGTGCTCAAGTGCCATTTGCTGTTCGCCCTGGTGTTATCTCTCTCGGGGACATACACGCGGACGAACAAACCGCTCGCAACGTTCTCTCTGCACCAACAATACCACGCATGAACCTGGTCATGAAGGAACAACTCTTCATGAAGACCTGGGTCGTGAGTCGAAGTATACTAGCCCCGCTGTGACTGACAAACGCGAATGCAGGAGAAGCTAACACCCCAGCGTCCTCCAAGGCACGTTCCTTGGACCAGCGACAAACCTGTTTCACGGCGCGAATGGATTTCTGAAGGCTCTATTTTCCCAGCTGAAACTATCCACTCATGGACGAGCAAGATAACGCCTCTGGGAATTGCTCAACCTTTTGCGAATTGGCCTTCTAACGTAACTACTCCTCATTCTGCGCACTCCATTTGGGACGATACAGACTCTGCTGTCATTTTGAAGGAATGTTCCGGGCGTCAGGCAGGGTCCAAACCATCAGTTCACGCGTTTGAATCGGGTCTCAGTGTACCTATCCACGGACGAAAGGAGAACCGGGCACAACGCGCCTCGGACAGTCCCATTCCCAAACCTTGTTCAAATAAGACAACAAAGCAGCTGGTACCTACATGCGGCGATGCATCGCTCCCGTTGCCACAACTCGGACCTATCCCTTCCTTAGCTGTTCGAAGGGGAAAGAAGGTGTCTGGCTTGCAGCTAAAGGAAGTGGACGATCCGAAGTATCCTGATCTCCCCACACCTTTCCGTTCCCCGACCATCTGGTCACCCAAATTCGATCTTGGAATTCTTAGTCCCGATGAGGAACTTTTCACCGATCACCAGAGTATGCTATCGAATCTCAGATCGCAGTATGCTGCACTTGCGAGCGGAATTTCCACGCCTACGACCTACGAAATCAAGGAATGGCAGGCTGCATCTATGGACTCGGACATGTATTCTGTAACGTCGAAGCCATCGTCTTCGAGTGACGATGAGTGGGCCTTTGAAAAAGACCTCGTTGTCGTAACCGAGCATCTTCAGGGTGTCGACAATATGCCCGACGTTCTGCTACCTTCGTGCATGCCTAGCATTGTATCCGACAGGCCAAGAAACTTTCTGGACGATCGCTGTTCTAGCTGCGTCAGTTCAACTCGCTCTGCCTTACCTCCTCGCTCACAGTCAGAAGACATGAAGGTCTCTCCAGCGTCACCTAACGGTCTACCACGCGTCACTGCCCCTTCTTGTCCCGTGTTAATGAATACTTTTACCCCTCCATGCGCAAAAAGTATATTAAAGACGGTCAAGAGCGTTCGCTTCGAAGATGTCAGACGCAGTCAAGATGCGGGCCTTCTCGTTCCGCCAGCAAGGGAGTCTTCAACCGCAGCGAGGCGCCCTTCCCCACTGAGGAATAGCTTCACCGCCCCTTTGTCCGCAGCAGATGCAAATAAGTCGGGAACCAAGACAGGACCTAAGCCCAAGGGAGATCATGTGCCTGTCATGATGAAGTCGTACATAATGAAGTCCAAGCTAGTTCCCAGAGTCAGGTTACGCCGTGTATCTGAAGTACCCATTCTGGGGCGCGTCGATACCAATGTCCGCCACAAGGTCCCGTCTGCACCCGGGCTTGACAAGCCAACAACCTCTACCATTGGCCGTCACAGTCATGTCGCCGGTGCGGACAAGGAAAACGGGCGAACCTCACCCGCTTGTGCTCGCAAGCCATGGTCGACGACGAACGAGAATAACCTCAGGATTTCAGTGGACGACGGCGCATACAAGAACCGTCTCACACCCCTTCGAAACATTTTCAAGTTCAATTAAGTTATTCCCGGCTCGTACTCTTTGGGTTCCCATATGTACGGTAGCAACTGTAAACCATGTCACGTTCCTTATTTTCTGCACTCATTCCAATTCGGTGTATCGCTGCTTTCGCGCGCCCGATGTCTCTTGCCTTCACGGCCTGGTGGTCTAGTAGTATGATTCCTTGTTAGGGTTTCGACGATTGTCACTGATTTCGAGGAGGTCCCGGGTTCAATTCCCGGCCAGGCCCTTACTTTTGGCTCTTTTTGGCCGATCTGCAATGTCGCCGAGGTTTCTCGTGTCAATTAAACTTCTATCAGTCCAGTGCCATGTGGCAAACCAGCTTGGGAGTCAAGACGCACTGGAGCTATACTGCTATAGCGCTCATTCAGTTCGCCGTTTACCACCGTTTCCAAACTATCTTTGCTGATTCTTGCAGCTAGTGGCCAAAGTGACAAAAGCCACATACCGCACGATTCCAGTTGTTAAGAAAAGTCAGTGCCTCCGAGTATAATTCTATGTATCTACTCCAAGTTAAGGATAAATAGTAATTACGAAACTGCCGCGAAGGGCTGCAAGTTGGTAAGGTATGTGCCCCACCTTCCTCCGTGCCATGTGGCAAAATCTTTCCATGTAGTGCTACTTTCACCATTTGTGATCTTGATCCAAGTGAGCCAGGCTCCGAGAATACCATCTGCGTACGAGATGGTGTTTCCCATGACGAACTTTCCTCCCCCATTCTTTGAGAGCCAGCCATCTACAGCAGTAAGGCCCTCCTTGCTCTTTGCCAAGTCAGCGTCGCGATGGGTGCCGGCAGGAGAAAACTCCTCAATCTTCTTGCCAAACTTCGCCTCTCTAGTTGCTCTGAAGTACTTCTCACTGGAAGGATTCAAGATGTAGCAGCTGAGAGCAAGCTGGAGGGGGAGAATAGCACCGATGCCTCCTACAACACCTGCCTCGAATGCCTCGATCAATGGCTTTGTGCCAGGAGGGAACAGGGTGTTTCCACCGGGGTAAGTCGCGTCGAGGTATTCGGCGATAAGGAAGGAGTCAGAAACAACCTTCCCTGTGTTTGGATCATGGATGATGGGGAGAGTGTATGATGGGCTGCCGTCATCCTTCGTGCCTGTGGCAGGAGCCTCAATTTTCTTGGCGAGAGCTTCAATGTCAGGGTACTCGACCCATACAGTCTTGTACGGAACGCCCTTGATGTTCAAGGCATATCTGCCATGAGTAAGATAAGTGACTATCCAGATCATTAACTAAGTGCATACCGGGTCTTCCAGGTGTTTGGGGACCACGCATTTGCCGACAGAGTGGAAGGGATATCGTAGAAAATAATTGGAGACGACATGTTGATCGAGTGTGTCTTGGACTTCCATCTAGATTAATACTTGTTCGGGACTCCGTTACGGATATGAACACCAGTTCACGCTGCTGGTGGGTATGTAGAAGTAGAAGACTTCTCACAATGTTTGTCACCTTGCCACGAGGATGGACTTTTCGTTCAGGATCGAAGGAATAAAAATGGGTGCGATGGAAGTAAGGAGTAAAACCGTGGAAACCATCTGCACAAGATAGGTAGAAGCGACACTCCGCACTGTCCGATATGTGCGAACGTAGACGAAACCATCTACCATTTCCTTTTCGACTGCCCGCAATACGCCCGCGAAAGACACCTCCTCTCTAACGCACTACGCCACAACGCCACGTCCATTTCGTACATCCTCACCTCTGACAAAGCCACCCAACCATTGCTGCGTTACATCAATAGATCACGCTAGATTAATCGATCATCCATTCACACACACGTCACTTCACTCACAGTGACTCACTAGATATATAACTTCGAACCGCAATATAATGCACATATGTATCAACACAACCACATCAACACACTCCAACACCGAAGGGAGGGGCAACTGCGGGACACGAGCCAATGTAGGAATGAAGGAACTAAGCGAGGTTTTGTTCGAGGATCGCGGGAACCGTCGGGACGAGAACTAAAGATAAACGAGTGTATCTCAGTCGCGTACTCGTTAAGTAGCGGACTAACTAACCTAAAGATAAACGAGTGTATCTACTATAGTTAGTAAAGGATTATAAGTAATAACGAGTGGTCTCACCTCAGTAAGTAAAATTGTCTGTATGTACTACTCCGAATCATGTGACCATTAGTAAGCTGTACTCGATGTACCAACAACCAAATATTAACAACACGAGGGAGACAGGGGAGGAGGAAGGACTAGACGGATGAGAAGGAACCACTCATGCTAACAACGCCAACATCGCACCTGAACCACACGACAAGAAACACACTCCCCACTCACTTACACCTTACACCACATTTTCCCTTCGTACAAAGCCAGCGTCGGCTTTTGCCCGACAATATGCTGGTGGAGTACGCGTTCGCCAAATAAGTCAGAACATACCCATACATACGATAGAAGTCGGGAGTAAGCCCCCCGCGAATAGGGCTATGTCCGACATAGGG
>PVYP01002968.1:0-28095 GCA_002995295.1 Rhizopogon vulgaris
ATTATTTTGTCATTGAGTATGATAACCCGTTTTGCCCTAGATTCTCCACCGACCGCCATCATGGACTCCCAGTATTCGCAATTTAGCCAACAGCAGCAGGCCTACGATGTCAATCCTTACCACCAGCCTTACCAAGGTCCCATGTATCCTATCCCCGGATCTTCGTCGACACACAGCGCGCCTGTTCCAGCGAATGCATACGAGTACGATGTTGGCATACTTGCACAACAGAGTGTCTATGTTCCCGGAGCTATGATCGACAAACGTGGGGGCGCTGGTGGGAAACTTGCAAAGGGTGGAAAGCGCACTACTGTGTTGCGCAAGGGTGGAGGAAAGGTCTGGGAAGATCAGACGCTCCTCGAATGGAATCCATGTAAGTGTGCCACTCGGTACGAATGCTATCAACTGACACCCTTATCACAGCTTGGTTCCGCCTGTTCGTAGGAGACCTTAGCAACGATGTCTCGGATGATGTCCTTGCGAACGCCTTCAATAAATACACCTCTTTCCAGAAGGCCCGCGTCATACGTGACAGATTGAGCCAGAAGGTGCGGACGAGATCCTCTTTTTAACGAACTTTTCTCATATCATCATTAGGCGAAATACGGTTTTGTCGCCTTTTCCGATCCGGAGGATTTCCTCAAAGCTTGGAAAGAGATGGATGGCGAGACTTCTCTTGTCCCCTTCACCACATTCTCGCTGATGTACATTTTCCAGGTAAATATGTAGGTAACCGTCCAGTCAAGCTCAAGAAGGCAGACGATACTGCTATCCGACCTGTAGAGATTGGCCACCGAAAGGCCAGAGCACTAGAGAAGGACTTGAAGAAGAATAGACGCAAGCCTTACTAATCGACTGCCGCTGTCATTGACGATGTGGCATTGCCAGTATGTTTTATTTTTTGATACTGGAGCGCAGCTCACCTCATTATGTATCTCAACTATGAATTTATGGACACCATGCAAATAAAGCCAGATTGTCATTGTGGGTATTATTCCTTCGTTTCCAAGACTTCGACTTCGTTTGTTGCATTTCACAGTTGGCCTTTTATGGGCGACCGCCTTCGATTAATTTCTTAAGAAAGCAAATCCGATGCACTGTGCTCCCTTTGGGCAACCCGATACGGGATAAGTCAATCGACTGTAGAATTTCCGCTCACTTGATAACCTGGTCTCGTCACAAGCTGCCACCCCATAGGGTGGACAAGCACTCTTACCACCGTCATGTAACTTAGGCAGCTGCTCACGAGTAATTTAGATCTTAGCTCGAAACTTGTAAGACCAGCTCATCACCACTCCGAGCTGCCTGTGCACTGAGCCAATAGCCGTTAATATTGGGTCACGTGCTTGGATGCAACAGACTAATAGACTATGTCATCTTTGAGCTATTTCCCTCGACTTTAAGCACCCGTCGTGCTCTGAATCATGGACATCGACAAGCTTTTCAAAGTAAGGGACTCTTGAATGACTTTAATGTTGGTGTAGTGACGCGTTCCAGGTGCCCAAACTTCCTGCAGGCTCAAAGCGGAAGATGCCTGACAATCCTACCCCAGAGATGCTGAAGAAGATGCGTCTTGAGACTCCCTCAGGTGGAGACTCGGACAATTCGTCGATGGTCATCGACACGCCTGAAAGCAGCTCGGCAGCTCGCAAGCAATTGCGACGTGCAACTGTGGAAGACGAGGACAACGAAGAGGTTGACGCCTCTTTTGCTCCAGGAGGTGACGCGGACTACTTTGTTGAGGAAGATGAGGAAGGACGGTTTTACGGAGGAGGATTGACTGCAGAGCAAAAGCAAATCTTGAGCATTTTCGAGAGCGCTGAAGGAGAGGGTACAACGGAAGACGTGAGTGCATACAAAGGCTTTCCAAGGCATGTATTGACGCGAAATGAAGCCAGAAGGAATATCAATCACAAGCATAAGGAGAACGCTACTCAAATTCGAGCGAGCTGTCAACAAAAACCAGGACCAGCGCTCAAAGTACCCGGATGATCCATCAAAGTATTTAACGTTGGATGTTTTATGGACCTAGGACTGATCACATGCAGGTTCATCGACTCTGAAGCGGACCTCGATAGTGCACTTAAATCTCTTTTGTCTTTGGCACAGTCTCCAGTGCTGGCCTATCCAGAACTCGTGCGCTCGGGTTCTGTGAGTTTACTCATTGGCCTCCTCAGTCACGAGAACGCAGATATCGTCATTGATGTTGTCGATGTGATACACGAGTTAACCGACGAAGATGTCGGGAATGAACTTGAGGATGAGGAGGAGCAAGAGGAAGCGCAGGTGGCACTGAAGACCCTCATTGAAGCCCTGGTACGTTTTCCACGTTTTGGCATGGTTCTGTTCTAATTCTCCCCCAATTAGTTAGAGAATTCTATATTGGAGTTGCTTGTTGACAACCTTTCCCGGTTAAACGAAGCGGAAGAATCAGACAGACAGGGTGTCTTCCATATTCTTGGTATTTGTCCTCGAAACCCCTTGCCGCTGTCAATTACTTACTTACGTTTAGGAATATTCGAAAATGTACTTGGCTTCAATCCCGACCTATCTTCTATTTTGGTCTCAAAAACCAAGATGATGAATTGGTTGCTCGATCGTGTCCAGTCCAAGAGTCACGACGAAAACCGCGGCTATTCCGCAGAATTGCTTTCCATTCTTCTACAGAATAACACAGAGAATCGACGAGATTTTGGCAAGAAAGACGGCGTCGAGGTCGCTCTTAAAGTTCTTTCCGTAAGTGGCCGTTACCTATTATAAGCTTCGAGATTAAATTCTATGGGGTAGCAATTCCGGAGGCGTGACCCAATTGATGCAGATGAGACCGAATTCATGGAGAATTTGTTCGATGCTCTTTGTTCTGCGTTGGCCGAGCCTGAAGTGAAGTCTCTGTTCCTCACGAGTGAAGGTGTTGACCTCATGGTCCTTATGATGAAGTCAGTACAATCTTGAGACATCGACGAAGTGCTAACCCATACCGTTTTCAGAGAGAAATTGCAATCGAAATCAAGAGCAATCAAAACTCTCGACTATGCGATGTCTGGCACAGCAGGTACCGACATGTGCGCAAACTTTGTTGAGGTCCTTGGCCTGAAGACGCTCTTCGCTGCTTTCATGGGCAAGGTATAGATGCAGTGTTTACTCAGCGTGCGTTTGGGTGATTAAGGCTGCTCCACAGGGTTCGAAAAAATCTAAATCCAATGGTCCTGCAGCAGCTTCTGAAGATACTTCACATATACTTGGCATCGTCTCCTCATTATTTTCAAACATTCCATCGGAATCTCCGGATCGAATACGTCTGCTTGCCAAGTTTGTGGAAAGCAACTATGAGAAAGCTGACAAACTACTCGAGGTGCGGGAAAATGCTCATAATCGCCTAAAAGCTGTGGACACAGAGATCGAGGCGGAGAAGAAGGTGTGTAGCTTGTATATTTGCTGACGAACATCCGGTTTAAAAACTCTATGTGCAGGAAACGCTCACTGGAGGCGGTAAAATCGAGTCAGAAGACGAAGACCTATTTTATCTACGTCGACTAGATGGCGGATTATTCACCCTGCAAACAGTCGATTATATCCTCGCATGGGTAGTCATGGAAGACGATGGAGTAAGCAAGGCCTTTCAACAAGCTGAAGGTAACTAATTTAGGTAACTTTCCAGATTCGCGCCCATGTGACACAAATGCTCGAGCGGAAAAATCAGTCCTTGAAACATATCATCACAACTCTTGAAATATACCGTGACAACCTCGATGTTGACACTCAGAGCAACGGCGCAGATCATGTTCCAGAAGGCGGAGCACTGTCACAAAAAGAGATCCTTCAACATCTTATTGACTTCCTGCACGGATGTTCATGACGGATATAGCATGTCATTTGGCATTAATATATGTATAGCAATATGTGCGTAAAATACGGTCGCGCGACTCGCTATGCAACTGTCAGTGTAGCGGACGCGAAAATCATTTCGAGTGCGCCTTTTGTTTTCACCAGTTCTCTTTGGAACCGAATTTCGGCAAGGATCTTTTTTCGTAGTCGCATGAAGAGCAAATCGATGAGTGGTGACTGTCCAAGGACCGGCGTGTACATTTCTGTGTGGATAAGTCAAGTCAGAAAGTGCAGCGCAGACGACCAATTACGTACCAATCACTACACTTGAGACATCGCACACCATCTCACCAAAACGTGGATCTGTGACATGCTTCACGAGAAGACGCAAAACTGGTTCTAAAAGGGCATCATCTCGACCTGCCAACGCGCTTCGAAGGCCGTCGCGGTGGATTAATTCTTGTATGAGAGAGAATGTTGTCGTCGGTGGGACATTCTGTGAGGGAAATAAACCATCTCATCGCCCAACTCTGACAATGGAACATACCTTTCGGAGTACCGCATCCAAAGCTGCTGAATATTTAAAACCTTTTAGAAGCCTATCGTACTCTTTAAGACGCCTTGCCCTTCTGCTTTCAATTCTCAGCTCGTCCACATCTCCAGTCGGCTTAGGCTTGACTTTGGACTTTACGCGTCCTTGACCGACAGCAGGAAGAGTTCCTCCTAAAAATGTCTCGAAGGCCCCAGATTTCAAAGCAGCATTAAAAGGTTGTTCTGTGCCTTCCGAAGCTTTTGGTTGTCTCCGTCGGACAGAGAGCGTACCGTCAGACATTCCGGCGGCGATATGAGTTTCGTCTGGCTGTGCTATTTGTTAGCTCAGGAACAAAGTAAGAAAGTAAAACACTACATACGGAAATGGCTAGACAGAGGACAGGCGCAGGGTATCGCATGGTATGGACAACCTTGTACGAGCTGATATCATAAACCTTGACCATCTGATCCAAACTTCCTGTTAAGAGGCGACCTGCCGATCCGTCAAAGGCGAGGGAGGTGATAGTTTTCTGATGATTCGAAAATGCACGTAAACAACGGCCACCAGCGACCAAGTCCCAAAGGCGGAGTATGGGCCCTGCAGTTGATAAGGCGGCTGTACCAGATGGAAACAGTTTGACTTGTTCGACTGGTACTGCACTCGAGGTATCCCCACCCATTGACATCTCGCACTGACTAGTCCTTGTGTCGAATAATCTCATGGTGGCATCATAAGAGCCGGTGAGAATCAAGTGCGGATTAGACGTCGAAACTTCACCAGAGCGAACGTAGTCGGTGTGAGCATGGAACGTAACCACTTCGGTTTGTGATGGAACATCCCATAATTTTACGGTGGTGTCGTCTGAACACGAGAGTATTTGGGTCGGTGCGAGGGTAGAGAATTTTGTAACATGCACAGGCTGCTTATGGGAATCCAAAGTGCGAAGGATAGCGCGTGAATTGATGTCAAATACCTGAGGAAGATGATGAGGGATGCATAGGGAAATATAATATGCACCTTTACCTGCACGAGACCTGTATCATCACCTGCGACGACGAGTTTTCCATCAGGACGAATATTACCACTGCGGGCAACATCCTTGAAGCGAGAAATTGTCTTTGTGACTTTCTGGGTTCGGGGTGCATAAATCTGAACACGGGTTGCTGCTGTTACAGCATACCTATGAGGTTTAGAGGGAGAGAACTGGACGGAGGTGACTGGAGCATATTCTTTTATGAATACTGGATGTTTGAATTGACGCCAATATCTTGATTCTGGACTATGCTTTGCTGCAGCCGGACGAGCATGCCTATGTACGACTACTGGCTGATAGTCCATGTCGAAGGATATTACTGTCGGGATTCGGATGACAAGATTTTTAGATCCCACGAAGATAGATCTAAAGATTAAAAAGATCAAGCAAAGATCAAACGTAAAGATCAAGACCGACCCTCCTCCTCTCTCCCTATTCTCCATTCTCTAGACGTCATCTTATATCCTCACAATGCTTCTCTACGAAGATATAATCTCTGGCGATGAGATGTTCTCTGATGCATTCCCTATGTATGCTCAATCATCGTACTAGGGCTCATCCAAGTCTCATTAGATCATTCACCCAGGAAACAAGTTGACGGTATTGCCTATGAAGTCGATTGTCAAATGATCGTCGTTAAGGAAGGCGATGTCGATATCGGTATATACAACCTTTTCTCCAACCAAGGGGACAGAACTGACCATTTCCAGGTGCCAACCCTTCAGCTGAAGAACAGGAAGAGGCGCTTGAGGCTGGAGCATCGACCGTGAACAACATCGCTCATTCATTCCGTCTTCAAGCCACCGCGTTCGACAAAAAGGCATATCTTAGTCACCTCAAGGTATTATCACTGCTATCCATGCCTACGACCATCGAAACTGATAAAGAATTCAGGGTTATATGAAGGCTGTAGCAGAGAAGTTGGCAGAGAAGGGGGATGCTACCGCTGTTGATACCTTCAAGACCGGGGCAAATGTTTTCGCCAAGAAGATAATTGCTAATTTCAAGGACTACGAATTTGTGGGTCGAGCATAATTTTATACCCGTCGACTCTAATAATCAAATGCCAGTACACTGGCGAGAACATGAACCCTGATGGAATGGTGGCCTTGTTGAACTACCGAGTAAGTCAAAATATAACAGGAATTGAATCTGTTCTCATTGCTCACTTCTCTTCAAGGAGGATGGGGTTACTCGTACGTGTTGTTTGAGCAGGTCTATCATTAAGCACTCATCATGCCAACAGCTTACTTCACCTTCTGGAAGCACGGTCTCAAGGAAGTCAAACTTTAATATTTTGCTCTGCTCTTCATTTAATATCAGAGCGATCCGTGCCAATCCACACTATTTTGCATTCACAATAAATCACTAATTGCCCGTGAACGCAAGAAACAAGTTGAATGTACAGATGCGGCAACACTACGCAAATTACAACTCGTCATGAGCGTCTCGCGGTGCCCCAAATGTAGCCTGCGATTCGTCTTCTGGAATTTTTACTGCGGGCTTCAGGCTGTTTTTGGCATGCTCCTCGACATAGGCAATGAGAGACTCCAACTCCCGGTCTCCGTTGTAGTCAAGGAATTCCCTCGACCCAGCAGGCTTGAACTTTAGCGTGGGGAACCCACTAATACGGAAGGGCACTGAAGCCGGGAGATCGTTCTCTGTAGCCTCCAGCTTTGTACTGTAAAAGACATAAGTTATCGTTCAAAAGTTATTGTAGGAATGGACGTACATGATCAATTGATCCTTCACATCAGCGAAGTGATCACCAAGGGAATCCCAGATCGGCTTCAAGCGCTTGCAGTGACCGCACCTAATAAATTGGTATTGGATAAAATGTCCTATAAGCCATCAACACAGAAGAACTTACCATGTGGCGTAGAATTCAACGAAAACATCTTTGGTGTCGTCGAAAACAACCTCCTCGAATTGATCACCGACGAGCACAAAGACGCTTTCATCCTGAGACTCAGGGATAGGTTGGCTCTTGAGCTTAGGTAAGAGCTTCCCGTCGAGGTACTCGGCAACCATGATCGAAACAGCCTCTGCCTCGAAGGGCTTGCTCTGATCATACGGGTATTTGAGCTGGTGGTCTAAGTTCTGGATGACGAAGCTAGGCCACTTGGGCTCAGGAAGGTTCAAGGCCTTAGCGTGGTCGCCAAACTTGGTCGCATCTATCCAAACAAAATTGATCTTGTCATGGTACTTGGCAGCCACAGGTTTGAAGGCAGCAATGTGGTCGTCGCTCTTCTCATCTGTAGGGTTCACGAACAAGTAGGCAAGAGGCTTTCCGCTGCCAGCGTAGATGGAGTAAGTCTCTGCGTTCACCTCGCCAAGAACGGGGATAGAGAGTTGCTGAACCCAATCCTCGATGTCACGGACTGTGGCAGCAGATGCTGGGTACGGGTATTCGGTGACACGGTCATCAAAGCTGCGGTAGACCACGATAGCAGGAGGAGTGACACCTGCAGCTGCGATAGCCTTGGCATCCGAGGTAATACCAAAGAGGTATTCGTCACGGTACTTCTCCGCTGTTGCACTAAATTCAGGTGCGGGAGCCGCAATAGTCGAGGAAATGTAGGCGAGGACGACAATCTTGTCAGCATTTTGGAATTCCTCAAGGTTAGAGGCTGTGACTTCAGAAACAGCAGGGAGGGACTGTCTGGTTAGAATGAGATTATTTGGATCTCAATGAGTGAATAAAGACCAAACATACTTGATCATGTGGCTGATGATACCGTCCGCCTTTCGGGGACCGGTATAGTCGGTGGGCTGCCCATTACGGAAGACTTTCAGAGTACTGTGAAGGGATAGTCAGCGCACGAGACAATACATTCAACCATAGGATTAAACCCACGGGTAACCCTGGATGCCATGCGACTGGCAGAGGTCTGCTTGGTCGACGCAATCCACTTTGGCAAGCTTAATTGCCTTCTCTTTAAGAGAAGTGGCTGCCTCCTCGTAATGGGGAGCAAGAGATTTGCAGTGACCACACCTGTTCTGGAACTCAGCCAATGATCAAGGGAGATGATTGATAATACTACTGACCATGGGGCAAAGAACTCGACCAAGATTAGAGGTTCAGGCTCGATAGTCGAAGCGAAGCTGTCCTTGGTAAGGTTTAGGACATCGGAATTGTTGGTGCTGTCAGCATCCTTGGCAGAAGCGAAGGACACGAAGGCGACGGCGGAGGCCACCGACACGAAAGAGGTGAAACGCATTGAAGGGGATGCGCTTCGAGTTGACTGTCAATGAACAGGAGAATTGATCGAAGTAATAGGCTTTTTATAATTCAAGTAACTGTCTACGTGTCACCAATTGCCGATTTGTTCATGGCAATGCCAAGCACACAGGATCCACATTAGTACTGTCCCGTTGACGTTCACGAAATCCAGAAGGCGAATTTGTTTATAACAGCACCGTCATGAGAAGCTGACTCGAGATAAATTGTACACCCAGAGTTTTATCACTAAGTCTGACCGAATCGTACGGATATATCTATGAACGATGCGACGTATCTCCAGATGTCAATCTATGTCACGAGTCCGTTAACCTTGAGTTGGTGAACTAGTACAAACTAGACAGGTCGAAATCGCTGCCATTCGTTCGACCACCACCATAGCGCCTCACCTCAGAACTAAATGGACGCGGCTGAGGAAAGTCAGTCACAGGAAACGTATGTGGACCGGCATTTGGAGGGGGCGAAGGTACTGGCGGTACGATGATGAGTCGTTATAAATAGTAAAACCTGAGTACGACTTACTCTTGCGGCTTGGAGGTGCCCTCGATCCATTCACGTGGCCATTGATGCTGGGCCGTCCGACAGGCAAAGCAGGAGGTTCAACGTCAGGTGTTGAACGTGGCCGAGGAGGGGCTGAGGCAGGCTGAGGCGGACGCGCGCGTATAGATGACGGTTGAGGAGGGGCCGATGCAGGGTTGTCAACTTCCGATAGAGCTCGCACCCGTGCTGGAGGAGCGGGTGGGCCATCTATTGCAGGAGGTTTACGAGAAGGTTGAGGGGGAACTGCTCGAGACGGAGATCCAGCCATTGACGAGGGTCTGGCTGGAGGAGGTGGAGGGGCTTTCCTTGCAGCTGAAGGCTGGATACTGTTGCGAACGGGAGGAAGGGGAGGGACAGAGCGAGATGGTGTGGACGGTGCTACTCTGGGTGGAGAGACCGGACGAGCAGGTGGAGAGGAAGGGCGAGCGGGTGGAGAGGCGGCTCGAAAAGGTGGTGGAGGTTGACGGGGCGTTGAAGGAGCTATGGGAGGTACAGCGGAGACTGTCCTTGGGGGAAGTGGTCGGCGAGGTGGGGGAGGAGTAGCGTTGGGAGGAGTAGGCGTATTTCTTGATGGTATAGCTGGTGCTCGTGAAGGCAAAGCAGGAGTAGCATTAGGAGGGGTGGGCGTATGTCTTGATGGTAAAGCTGGTGCAGCTCGTGAAGGTAGAGCAGGGGCAGATCGAGATGGTAATGTTGGCGCACGTCGATTAGGGAGCGCGGGGGTCACGGAATGGGGTGGTGGTACCGGTGCTGAAGGCCTCAGCGGGGGACCCCTGGGAGGTGGTAGTGGTGCGCTAGCAGCAGGGGAAGGAGCATCTCGCTTAGGCACTGAAGGTGGTTTCCCAAGTGTTGGAGGTTTTGCTGGAGATAGTGTAAGTGAAAGGATTAAACGATAACTGAAGTCGCATACCTAGATTGGTTTGTCCCGCAGGCTTCAACTTGGGTATACCTCCCGCAAACAACCCGCCCAGTTGAGGGGGCCCACCAGCACCTATTGACGGTGGAGCTACCGATGCACCTCCTGCTCGGGCAGCGGCAGCAGCCCCAATGCCGCCGCCCCCACTTGGCTTTGAGTCAACTACGGGTCCACTACGGTCATTTGTTTCTGCTTTCTTGAGCTTCCTTCCTGCCTGAATCTGTTTCAAGAGTTCGGAGGAGGCCATGGTAGAATGTAATATTGTGGTCAGACGGTGAAAGAACGTGTAGTCACTGCGCAGCGTAGTGTTACAGGGTCAAGATAAACAGTACTAAATACCGCACCAGACCACTAACATAAGTACGATTAGCAGTTACATACTAGCTAGTGCAAGAACAGTAAGGAGCGTGTTGTGGTCAATAATCTACACGCCGCTGGGAAGGGTAGGACCAATATTTTGGTTCTGTGATGGCTGTCGTCAATTTTGCTGATCCAAAGGAGACCTCAGTAGGTGGCCGGTACCTACTTCAGCTACACCAAAAGAACTTGCCATCGGGCGTAGTATTTGCACTTTCGGAGGGGGACGTGGTCCGCGAATGCGCACTCCCCCGGCAGATGGAAGAGCAGGAGAGTTTGTAACGATTGCTGGGATGGCAGGATCAATGGGGCTGTTATCTTCTACCGCTTTCTCTTCAAGTTGCAGTGTCAGCGATGGAAGTCTCCGAATGAACCGCTGGGACGCAGTAAGATTTTGAGTGCTGAAAAACTGCTCTTCGGAGGTGTTCCGCTTGAACCTGATTGAAGAACTTGGAGCGCTGACGACAGATTGTTCTGTAGATGTTTGGGGAACAGATGATTGAAGAGACTGGTCGTTAAATGTCTTTCGCGCGGTAGGTGACAAATTACAATGCCCAAGCGCTGACCATTCGTCACGTTGGACCTCTGAGCATGAAGACCTCTCATCAGAGGGTCTTACAGGAGCACTCCATTTATTATTTTTGGTTCGATAGTGGAAAACAGAAGGCGACGTGATCTCCAAAGGGGAGAGGAAACTGCCGTCAGACCGTAGTGTACCGAAGGAGCGCCGAGGTGGTCTCTTGGTTACATCCACCTTGTTACGAGAGGTGTTGGACGGTTGGATGATATCTGACCCATACGCCACAGAATCAGTCGACATTGGCTGTGATACCGCCACACGCGGCTGCGTTGATTGTGGAGTGGTGATTTTGATACGGGGCCTGATTGGGAGACTTCCATGGCTAGATTGAAGGGGCTCTAAGCCGTTCGAGAATTCAACCTGCGTTGGCAGAATATGACCATAAGGGAGTGGCTCGGAATGGGTCCTGGTGTGCTCTTCCATAGCTCCACTATGGCCCGAAACCATTGAAACAATGGCTGCAGAATCGAGTAATGCGGCGTGAGATCGGCTGTACCTTGACCTTGAGGCAGTCTTGACCACTTCAGTTTTGAGGCTAGGGGAAGCAGCGTAGAAGCTATAACCGCTGAACGATATCGAGGACGCGACAGATGCACGGTACATTTGACTGGTCGACGGGCTGTGCATCGGAGCAGCAAATGGATGACCAGGGATATGAGGTTGTGTGCTAAGACTGGGAAGGAGCGAAACTCGAATGGTGGGAGGTCGTGAACCAGCAAGGCTCATAGGTGGGACAGGCATTGGTTCGCCAAGAATTGGTTTTGTTCGATGTTTATGGAACATTGCTGGAATGGCGTGTGTTCAATATTTCAACATGCATTAACCATCTTGGAAGCACATACCTAGCACAATAAGAGATCCTATACTGAATGGAACAAATTCACCGACGATACCGATGAACTTGACTCCAGGTACCAAACAAAAAAGTTCCAGGAGCAGAAGCGATAGCGCGCGAAGAACTCTTGTATCCGTGACCGCTCCAATCCTGTGCTTAAAATCGAGAAATGGCGGAGCAATAAGAGATAACAGTCTGCCGACCATATAAAGCTCTAGAGTCATGAACATCACAGACATGGTCAAGGCGGTGGGAAGGTAGCTTTATTGAGAGATTAGACAAAGATACTGCGGATAACGCTTGTTACTGACATTGTCCTGTAGCACAAATACGTTCCGAGTTGTAGTACGTATCTGAAATCGGTCGTTTTTGTTAAAGATCCACTATATGCACAAGCGAGACTACGCACGCGACTACTCCAACGTTAATGGCATACGTTGCAAACACAAAAGCTTACACATGTGTCGGTTAAGCCAGCATATTGAACTAGGACACACTCACCCCCGTTAACAACTAGCCAAGACCAAGCCATATATATTTCCCACCGCCGCAACGGAAATTGTCGTAGATTGAGGTTTAAGATGATCAGGCCTAGGAAACGACCACAGGCCGCAGAAATTCCTCCCCACGCAACGACAAACGCTACAGAATGAGTTAGCCGCTACTCTGACGACCTTTGTGCAACTCACCACAAGCAGAAGGCCCACTACTGGAATTGAACGACAGTAAGGATGAAAAGTGGCCAATGCTCGCAAAAGCAAAACAAATGGAAAGCATCAGGACCAGATCACGGTGATCATCTTCTAAGAACGTTACACGGGAACTCTGATCATCCCGTAAGAACGTTTCTATAGACTTTTCAACGTTGTGGCAAGAGGCGCCATTTCCGTGGTGAAACTTTATGTCTAACTGCGTAAACCTACCCAGGTTGAAGACCCTGGAGCATCTTCGATACAGGTGACGCATCACCGGAGAGGTCACGATACATAGGAGACTGCAAATGAATACCCAACCCAGAAAAAAGGATGCTATCTGGCGACTATACAAAATGGCTTGAGCCTTCCAGAAAGTCTTTGGAGACATGGACCAACTCACTGGTCGGGATATTTCAAAATTTCGCTGATGAATGGAGTACTTGTGACATGTACCGCAAGTACACTCGGTGCGACATAGCCTGGCATCCTGCTCTTGCTAAAAACAATGGTGGAGGCCAGCTCGGTGATGAAGGGAAAGAGAATGCGGTTTTGAGGACCAGCCTCTAGTGTGGATGCAGATTCAGGTCAGGGAAGTGCTGCAATGATAAGGTTGAAACATGATTTCATTTTTATACTTCATTTGCACAGCCAATATAACAGCTGGGTTAATATGATCGGAACTATATTGGGTCTTGACAACAGTTGAAACCAGACCACGGGATCCAACCTGAATATTCTGATCCGACTCGGAGTCCAACGGGTTAGTGGGCGGTGTTATGTTACATATGTACTAGACAACTTATGCATAGTACTGGCTGGACCAGGGCTGGTAAACTTCGTTTTCGAATTTATCTGAAGCTGGGGTTCTTCAGTTTAAGTTCCAACTCTCAGACTCACGGGGTCACGGTGATTGAGAAAGAGCTCAATCCAGATTCAAGGCAACACGTTATAAGCGCTTAAGCAGTTCCCAAAACCAATCACTGAGAGTCCTAGTCAGCACTCACTGTCACCGTTGTAGTACTTACTAGTTTAGTTTCCCGTACGTAGCAAAACCCTAATACTAATAGAAGGACTTGACTGTGTTAGAACTTGAAGATGGTGACCAAACAAGTTGCTAGCCCGGGTCAACCACCAAATGAGGGGTGGGAAATCACGTGAAATTCACGTGAAATTTGACCAAACATTGAGCCAAACACATTTTCTGGGTCAGGACGTGACTTTGGGTCGAAAGAGGCAACACTTCTAGATCACTGCTTGAAGGCAGCATCTTCCTGCTGTTCCACCATGGAGAACACACCGCAGCTGGGTACAGCTGCCGACCTTGAGATGCGGGCTGCTCGTATTGCAGACCCTGGAATAGGTATGTTCGTTAAATAATTCACCGTTCTGCTGTTCAACATACTGGACATATAGATCTCAAAACGAAGCACAACGTTGCATGCGAACTACGAGAAATGATAGACACCGTCCGAGACTCCGAATCCGCGCGCGTATTCCCTCAAATGATTCCAGTTCTCTTGGAAATTTTGACCACTGGAGATGCTGCATATCATAAAGACACCATGGAGTACCAATACAGGCGTGTGCTACTGGAAATCATACATCGCATACCCTACGGGGAAACTATACGACCTCTGGCTCTGCCATTGCTTGGTGGTATGCTCCACGCCTTGCGCCACGATAATGAGGAAAATGGCGTCACCGCGTGCAAGATTATTATTGACCTTCTCCGGTCATTCCGTGCACTGACAGAAGAGCTCGTCGCCGAATTTATGGGAATTCTTCAAGATGTATTCCGCAACATGAAAGGTCTTGTCCTTGATACACTCTGCGAGGATTCTCCTGTTCTCGATCCAAATGCTGTCCTTCCCAGCATTCGCAGTTTCAAAGTCCTTGCTGAGATGGGTATGGTGGTTGTTACCTTCTCTCAGAGCCACCGTCCCCTAGTCCTTACGGTCATTCAAACAACTCTTGGCCTTAATTTCGAGGTATTGGCTCTCGAATCTCCGGCCCAGAAGAAAGCTAGAGAAGACTATGAGGCCATGGGATCTTACTGGTCCGGCATGGCACCCACCATCAAGAACCCTCAGGCGTATATGGATTTCATCACCGGTCAAATCAAGGTATGCATCCCTTGAACAATCCTAACATTGAAATGACTTCTCATGTCGTAAGATGGTGTCTTACGTTGCATATATAATGCGAGGCATTGGAGACAATTTCGATTCCTTCGGAGAAAGGCTTATTCTTGCTGCTCTTCGACTAATGCAAGACTTGCCTTCCAATGGAATCCAGGCCCGGAAGGTAGCTGCATTTATCGATATCACACACCAGACCTAACGTGTTCTTCAGGATCTGATAGTGGTGCTTAGGCATCTAATTGGCACGTCACATCGGAAAGCTCTTTTGCCCCAGATCGACAAGTTGTTCGATGAACGTATCCTTCTTGGAGATGGAGTCGGTAGTAAAGAGACTTTGCGGTGAGTTAATTTGATGGCAATGATGGCTAATAATTGATCATCAATGTTCAGCCCGTCAGTCTATGCCTCAGTTGCAGACCTTGTCCACCATGTTCGAGGTGACCTCTCGGCGAATCAGCTCGCGCGCGTGGCGAAGTTGTATTCTGCGCTGATCCATAATCCGTACCTCAGTCATAACTTGCATATGCTGTTCTCCAAGATGATGTTCGGTTTGATCGAGAATATCACAACGAAGGACAATCCTCAAGGTGCCGCGCGGGTATTGACTGCAATGTTCGAGACTTGTGTCGATAAGGTCGAGGCGATGACACTGGTATTGGACAATGCACTCGGGAGGATAGAGAGAGCCAAGAACAGTGAAGGGCAAAGCGTTGACTTTTTGCTGATAGAGAAGGCGCGACCTGTTGCAGGTGCTGCCTATGCTACTGAGAAGCCAGAGGAGGTTATTCACGGTAAGGATGCTTCCGATTTGCATGAATTATCTTTTGACACCGTTGATTATAGAGTGCCGCTTTCTCTTCAGGACTCTCCTTCATGGTTTCCGAGTCTGCCTCGTAGGGTTGAAGAAATGTGATGCTCCAGTCCCCGAAGGCACTCTAATCCTCCGTCTCTTCGAAAGTTGCATGAAATGTATGGCCCTCTTTGATACCGAGCCACGCGACGCCACAGAAGCCATGGATTGGTTTAGCGCAGTTCTGTTGGAGGTCAATCTGCATGTGTTCCAAGAGGTATGGACCCACATGATCGAGTTCTTTTTCGAAGCAGCGCGAAAAAGACCCGCCCTCTTACAAATTTGCCAAATTTTGTTCAGTCGTGAAAATGTCTCGCCTACTTTGGTGGCAATTGTCCTTCGTTTCCTCATTGACCGCCTGCCACTTCTTGGGGAATACGATGACCAGACAGCGGTTATCACCATTCGGCTGTTCAAGATGGCATTCGGTGCAGTCACGACTTTTCCTGTCCCCAATGAACCCATTCTGGCTGCGCACTTAGCGAAACTCATAATGGATTGTTTCCCTCTCGCTGTCAAAGCCACCAAGCCAACCAACTACTACCATCTCTTGAGAGGCTTGTTTCGCGCAATTGGCGGAGGAGGAGGTCGTTACGAACTTCTTTACAAAGAGGTTCTACCACTCCTTCCCGATATGTTGGAAAGCTTAAATCGCCAGTTGCATGCCTCTGAAGGGTTTGCGAGGGATATGATCGTTGAGCTTTGCCTTACGGTGCCTCTGCGTCTCACACATCTCCTACCCCATCTCACATATCTTATGCGCCCTCTCGCGCTTGCGTTACGTGGGACACCTGAGCTCGTGTCTCAGGGTCTTCGTACGCTTGAGCTTTGCATCGACAACCTGACACCGGATTTCCTCGATCCGACTCTCAACACCGTCCTTCGAGAACTCATGGAAGCGCTTCACAGTCACCTAAAGCCACTACCTGCCAGCCATCATCATGCACACACGACCATCCGTATACTCGGCAAGCTCGGTGGCCGCAATCGTCGTTTGTTGTACAAAGAGCCAGCTCTCGAATACAACTCATTCTCGAAGGCCGCAGCTGTTTCGCTTTCTTTCGGCGGTTCAATGGAAAGCGTGGAGCTGGCTCCGATGGCTGACTTGGCAGTTCGAACCATGCGTATGGCCGCGCCCGCATATCGTGCACAAACATACTCCTTTTTGGAGACATGCATCATTACTATTCTGCATGATGTAAGTAATCTAGGATCACGCTTCGTAGCTAACTTCTGACCACCTATAACAGAGTAGCCATGGACCGGACGAATCGACAGTGTTCATCAAATCACTGGAAGCGATATTTGACGCGACACATTTACCCGAAGTGAAAGATGACGCTGATAAGTTCATTATTGAGCTGTCTCGAGCTGTATTTTCTATGGAACTCCGCAAGAATGCTACGAAGGAAGCTGGGCTTAGGCGATACCCCAGTCCACTTCTGTGTTCGTACTTGGAGGCCTTACCTTGTGCTCTCGCACGTGATAACACCGAGGAAGCGAAGAAGGGTGAAGAACAAGTCACTTTAATTTTGAATGACTTGGTCGCCATGCGCGCGCAGAATGGTGCACAGGAGATTGTTCCTACACTGAACCAGATCTCTGCACGCTTTTGTGCCATCTGCCTCGATGATTCATGGGTGCGGAAGAGCGCAGGATGCACTGGAATAAAAATTTTAACATACCTACCCAACATCGGTGTCAAGTGGATTGGCGATCGCGAAGTCGAACTTGTGCGGACCTTGCTTCACATCCTCAAGGATCTCCCTTTTGATCTTCCTCGCGATGTCACCGACGTGATTGATGTCCTTAAACGTGTCTTACGCGTCACTTACACGGACGTGGATGTCATGTCTGACGTGCCCATCACTGCTCGTGCCAAGCTAGTCCATATCCTCGGCATCTTCTTCTCAGAGCTCTCAAATCCAAATCCAGTGGTTCGTCAAGCAGCCCAGACCTGCATCGATGTGCTCGTCGAGCTCACTGGGAAATCGGCTCACGAGCTTCTCTTGCCGCATCGGGATCGTATGCTGACAGCAATCTATACTAAACCTTTGAGAGCGCTATCTTTCCCCATTCAAGTTGGCATGATTGATGCAGTTCGATACTGTGTCAGTCTCGATCCACCTCTTCCAGAGCTGAATGACGAGTTGCTTCGATTGTTACATGAAACTCTCGGACTCGCCGATGCTGACGATGTCCAGCTTGCTCGCGGTAATCTTCGACAAGGGTCCCTTGAAATCATCAAGCTTCGAGTGGCTTGTATCAAGCTCCTTACTGCATCCATGCCCATGACAGATTTCTTTTCAAAGCAACATCTAACTAGACAGAGGTCAGTATTTTGATTTGATTTGTTCAGCAGCATTTGTTCAGCAGGATTGACAATATATGATGCAGGGTCACTGGTGTCTATTTCAAGTCTTTGTACTCCCCTTCGAAAGAGGTTAAGGAAGTTGCGCACGAAGGACTTCGCATGGTCCTAACTCATCAAAGCCGACTCCCAAAAGAGCTCCTGCAGACGGGCTTGCGCCCTATCTTGATGAATCTTGCAGATCCAAAACGGCTGTCAGTTTCTGGCCTGGAGGGGCTTGGGAGATTGCTTGAGCTTTTGATCAACTACTTCAAAGTTGAGATCGGACATAAGCTCCTTGATCATTTCCGCATCGTCGCCGACCCCCAGATGTTACAAGCATCCTCGAGGCTTCCCTTGGCTGAGAATGAAGGCGTCACAAAACTTGTCCGATTGGCCAACATCTTCCACCTCCTCCCTTCCGCGGCGAATATTTTCTTGGAAAATCTCGTCAATGCTATAGTCCAGACAGAAGCTCAGATGCAGTTCTCTGGCCGCAGCCCCTTCTCCGAGCCCCTCGGTAAATATTTAGATCGCTACCCAGGAGAAGCAATGGACTTCTTTATTCACCATCTCCATCTCCCCCGCCATGTCAGAACTTTGAGAAGCATCCTCCAAGCAAGACTTGCTCCCAACCTCGAGCGTGAGATTGCGTCTCGCACGCAAGCATTAGTCGAGCACTGCCTGAAAAATGGCGATCGGAATCTCCTACTTCCTGGCCTCCTACTCTTCGATGACCTGGCAGACCTTCAGTCGACTTGGCTTGCCGATAACGAATACATCATCGATGTCCTCCTTGAGATATGGCGTTTGGAGCCTCTGCAGCCTGAACAAGATGAAGTTATGGTCCCTGATGCAATTCACCGGCAATCCACAATCATGTCGATCTTCATGAAAGCGCTGGAGCGAACCCCTCGCGTCGACTTGCTCTTTGATATTGTTGCGATCTACACCCGCAACATCGCAATGGATCTGACGCGACTCACACATTTCCTATATCGACACGTTGCGCTGAACGATGACCTTTTCTACCGCCGCAATGTGCTGTCGCGCTTCGTGGTCTGGTTCGAAGACACTTCATATTCATGGGATCAGAAGACCTATTTTCTGCGTTTCGTGCTGACCCCAACTATTCTCATTCAAGCAAATAGCCCCAACAAGGAGGGCTTGCTTGACATGGACTTTGTGGCATCTCTTCATCGAGTGATTTGGCAACCCATGACTGACACGCGTTCTTTCGCGGGTGCGGACGATATGTTCATGATCGAGTTGTTACACTTGACTACAGTGCTGGTACATCGCTTTCCGGAACTTGTTGAAGATGTGAAAAAGGATATCATTCGTTGTGCATGGCACTATATCACCAGCGAAGATGCAGTGGTGAAGCAGACGGCGTATCTGCTAGCAGCACGCTTCTTTGAAGCATTTGATACCCCGCAGAAATTCATCCTCCGAGCTTGGACAGGGCTTCTTCGTCCTCCTCATACGGATGGCAAACTCCTCATCAAGCAAGCGCTGGATATTCTCGCGCCAGCTCTTCCTCGCTCAGGTAGTAACGATGCAGGGTATCCTCAGTGGGCTAGGACAACTCGGCGTTTACTCGCAGAAGAGGGAAATGGATTTCAACAAATCATCATGATTTACCAACTTCTCGTCCGCCAGCCGCACCTGTTCTATCCCGTTCGTGCGTTGTTTATTCCGCACATGGTCAACTCGCTTTCCAAACTTGGTCTTTCTGGTACAGCGTCCGGTGAATCTCGCATACTCTCCATAGATATATCCCAGGTTATCTTTGATTGGGAACAGAAGTCGCAAGAGTCTGGCGCCCAACTGCAAATGGAGTCGCCCCGAGCTTCCTCTACATGGGTCACCCCCCTACCCTTCAGAGAGAGCATTGTCAGTTTCCTCGTTCGCCTCGCAACTTCCACCCTAGAGCCAACAGCCAGAACCATCCTGCTGCCTCGTGCGCTTTCTCTGCTGCAGAAGATGGGCGCCCCATCGGGTTGGAATGATGTAACTGTCAAGCTGAACTTCTTTTCGCGTGCTCTGGAACAGGTACATGGGCCGCAGACTTTATTTTTGTCAAGTGCTAATACTACCGTACAGATAGAACTTGATTCAGAACCCCACCTTAACCAAGCCCTCAGTGCGGCAAAAGTTCTGCAAATTATCGCTGCAGATAAGGACGATGCATGGTTTCTTGCTAACACCACTATCCTCCAATCCTTAGTTCGAAAAGGCCTGACGACAGATGACCCCGGCTTGCATGATGCCCTTCATCCCATCTTCGAACATCTCTTGCAGCTGTTCCCCTTGCCTGATCGAGACGAGAAACAGGGTGATATGACGGACTTCCACAACTGGGTCTACACAGCAGTCGAGGATGGTTTGGCGAACACAACTGCTCTTCGTGGAATACTCCTGATGCTGAAATCCGTTGTGCAAGTGACTGCGGAGCGCGTTCAGCCATTCAGCACTTCCCTCCTACGCCTGTTCAGTAAACTAGCCAAAGATCACGTCAGCTCGACCCCGACCACCAACGGATTTGACAACGGTGTCCGGCTCATCATCTCCATCATCTCGATTTGCAAGGCAACCATTCCACACCTCGGCGATCATCGGAAGTCATTCTTTGCTGCATTCACTGCACTCACGGAGAAATCCAAAAGCCCTACCTTGTGTCACTTTTCACTTGACGTTATGCGGGATTGGGCTCTTCATACCAACGAAGCATATCCGACAATGAAGGACAAAGTCAGTGTGCTACAGAAGATGGCGGGCTTCGAGTCCCGCAGCGATCAGCTATTCCACAGCTACCTGGAGCTCATCTACGACATCTACACAGAACCCTCGTTGCGCAGGAGTGATTTGACGTCTCGACTGGAACAGTGTTTCCTTCTTGGGTGTCGTGCTAAAGACCCTGTACTTAGAGAACGATTTATGGACCTTCTGGATAGCAGTATCCCTCGGTCTCTTCAAAGTCGTCTAGCATATATCCTAGGAGTCCAGAGCTGGGAACCTCTTGCGGACCATAACTGGATTTATCTCGCACTTCATCTGCTGCTCGGGGCCGTTGATGGCGAAGTGCCATTGATTTCGGAGCGTAGGGTTAGCATGGGCCCCTCCAATGGTCACTTCATGGCTCAACACAAGGCGTCGTTGGTCGTCCGTGCCATGCAGAAGCTGGCGTTTCTTGACCCTCAAGTTGCGCATACCACTTGGATATCGGTCTTTCCCGCTGCATGGGCATGTCTGTCTCGTCGGGAACAGGCGGACTTGACACTACACATGATCAATCTCCTGAGCAAGGACTTCCATACCAAGCAGCTTGAGCTCCGTCCCAACGTCATCCAGACTCTATTGAGTGGTATCCACGCCTGCTCGCCACCTATGACCTTACCTCCCCATCTCGTGAAATACCTCGCAAAATCATACGGTGCTTGGCACGTCGGGATGGAGATTTTAGAGATGTCTCTGGAATCCGTTAAAGACGATGACCCTGTTGTCAAAGACACAGTTTACGATTCGCTCGCAGACGTCTACGCGGAACTAACGGAGGAGGATGTATTCTATGGCCTATGGCGCCGGCGATCCCTCCACCTTGAGACGAACATGGGGCTTGCGTTCGAACAGAATGGCATGTGGGAGTTAGCCTCTGCTACCTATGAAACGGCGATGACGAAGTCGAAGAATGGTCAAATAGCGTTTTCGGAAGTGGAGTACTGCCTTTGGGAAGATCATTGGATGCTCGCAGCGGAAAAACTCCAGCAGTGGGACACGTTACATGATTTAGCAAAGAGCGAAGGGAACCAAGAACTCCTGCTTGAGAGTGCGTGGCGAACGAAAGATTGGGCGGATCAGAAAGAATCTCTCGAGGAGCAGATTAATCAGCTGCCCGATGTCGCGACTCCACGAAAGCGAGTTTTTGAGGCGTTCATTGCTCTCCTGAAGGTGCCCGGTGCTCTGGAAAAGAATACCGAATTCACAAAAATCCTCGAAGATGCTATGCAACTGTCGCTGCGCAAATGGGTTGCTCTTCCGTTCCATATGTCAGCCGCTCATGTTCCTCTGTTACAACACTTCCAGCAGTTCGTTGAGCTACAAGAGGCGGTCCAGATCTTTGGTTCTCTCTCTACTACCACCGCTCAAAACTTGGAGAAAAAATCCTCGGATCTCAAGATGGTTCTACAAGCTTGGCGGGAGCGCCTTCCTAACCTTCAAGACGACATCAGTATATGGAGCGACTTGGTGGCTTGGCGGCAGAATGTTTTCAACGCAATCAACAAGGCCTACATCCCTCTTATCTCCAATAACACCCAGGGCAATAACTCTGCGACAAGCAACTTCAATACCTCTGGCTATCGTGGGTATCATGAAACAGCTTGGATTATCAATCGTTTTGCCCATGTTGCGAGGAAGCATGATCTTCTCGATGTCTGCTTCAGCTCTTTGAACAAGATTTACACCCTGCCGAATATCGAGATATCAGAAGCTTTCCTCAAACTGCGGGAGCAAGCACGCTGCCACTACCAGAAACCCAACGATCTGCAAGCAGGATTAGAGGTCATCAACAACACAAACCTGATGTACTTCTCTAACCCACAGAAGGCCGAGTTCTTCACTCTCAAGGGCATGTTCCATGCAAGAAGTGGGAGAAGCGAAGAAGCGAATCACTCCTTCGGCCAAGCAGTCCAAATGGACATGTCTCAAGCCAAAGCCTGGGCGGAATGGGGTCGGTACAGTGATCGCATGTTCAAGGAGGTCCCCACCGATATGTCGCACGCTGCCAATGCTGTCAGTTGCTACCTCCAGGCGGCAGGGCAGTATAAGAATGGTAAGAGTCGGCCCTTGCTGACTCGGGTACTCTGGCTGTTGAGTGTGGATGACGCGAACTTCACCATCTCCCGAGCGTTTGACACTTACAAGGGCGAGGCAGCGTTTTGGTACTGGATATCGCTCATCCCGCAGCTCTGTCTTTCTATCAGTCAGCGCGAGGTCAAGCAAGCGCGATATATCCTGCTGAACCTTGCCAAATTATTCCCCCAGGTATTAAGTTACTTTGCTATAGCTTCTCGTCACGAGCTCATACTGTTACAGGCATTGTTTTTCCCGTTGCGAACGACCAGGGAGGACATGGTGTTCATCAAGAAGCAAGCCATGGTTACAGCAACAGCTCGGGCTCAAAGCGCCAATCAAGCATTGGCTGCAAACAGGCGTCCTGATGGCGACCAAGTGATGCAAGATGCCACGGCCGAGGTCCAGGCAGAGATCGTCAAGAAGGAGAATCTTTCGATAGACACTATCGAATCCCAACAGTCTCAACCCCAACAAGTTTCTCAGTCCAACGCAGAGATGAGTCCTGCTGCCGCACCAAATGCAGGTGTTACTGTCCCTCCCACTCAGCCTGCTGGCGCTTCTGACGCCCAGCCGTCTTATGTCATCCGTCAATCTTGGGAACATGTGGATGAGGTCGTTCAGATTCTTAAGACAGCTTTCCCGCTGCTTATTTTGAGCATGGAGACTATGGTGGACCAGATACTGCAGAGGTTCAAGGCTACTCCTGAAGAGGAGATATATCGATTGATTTGCATGCTTTTACTGGATGCTGTGCAGGTAAGCACTTCATGTGAAACTCCCAAACGAAGACGTAGACCGTGCAATTCCAGAACTACGTGATGCGGACAAATACAACGGATGATGACGGGCAGCTCCAGCAACACACTGTACAAAACATTGCGAAGATGGCCGCAAACTTGTCTGGGTCGGCTAAGGTATATTTTTGCTGCTTAGACGACAAGAAAAAACTGACCCCGCACGGTAGCGAGAATACGAGGAAGATTTTATCAAGAGTAAACTCACACATTACGAGTATATCCGGAAGCTTCAGCAATGGAGGGACCGACAAGAAAAATATCTCGACTCCCGACCACGCATCCAGTCTCTCGACCTCCTTAGCCACTATCTCACTGAGTTCCAATACGGCAAATTTGACGACATCGAGGTTCCGGGCCAATACACGGAGGTGGGTTGCCTGCTTGATATCGTAAACAAAAGGAAGGTTGATATCACACTTGGTTACAGGACAAGGATAGCAATCAAAACTTCATCCGGATACAAAAATTCGGACCGAAATTCGAGAACTGTCGGTCATATGGGTACTGCTGGCGTAGATTCACGGTGCACGGCAACGATAACTCGCGGACGTCGTTCTCTGTTCAGCTTCCCTCTGGCCGGCACTGGCGCAGGGAGGAGCGACTGACGCAGGTTTTCCGCACCTTTAACTGGTGAGGCTTGTTGCATCTCCAGCTGACATGTTTTACTCATCGACCTTCCTTCTCGTAGTGCCTTGGTCCGCAGAAAGGAATCCCGCAAGCGAAATCTCTTGTTCCATATTCCAGCTGCTATCTCGTGTAGTGCTAGTCTTCGTCTTCTGCAGACCGATTCATCGTACATCACGCTCGGAGACATATATGACCATCACTGCGAGGAGGCTGGCATATCGCGTGAAGACCCGATACTTGTCTCTGGTGAAAAGGTCAAGAACGTACTGGTAGAATTCAAGCAAAAAAGCGGCAGGGCGGTAAGCACGCTCGCGACATGTCCTAGAGTCATTCTGATGACAGTCTCGGCAGCCAAACAAATCAGAATACTTCACCCTCAGGAAAGACATCATGGATGAAATTGGCACTAAACTTGTCCCAGATGATGTTTTGACCAAAGTAAGTTGTCCACTGTCTTTGTTTAGCCGGTATCTCATGTCCTCGCACCCAGTACATGACAAACGCCATGGCCACACCCGCAGATCTCTGGCGCATGCGCAAGCAGTTTGCCCTTCAAGTTGCCGCGACGAGCTTTATGACCTTCGTCTTCTGTCTCACCAGTCGCGCGCCCTCGCGGTTCCATATCTCCCGGTCTACAGGGCTAATGACAATGAGCGAAATGTTGCCTGGTATGCTGCTGCTTTCTAGTATTTACATGGGGGTACTGATTTGGGACTCAGGTCTAGCAGGTCAGGCGCCTGTCTTCGCGTCCAATGACGCGGTGCCTTTCCGGTTCACTCCGAATATGCAGAGATTTTTGGGGCCTGTGTTTACCGAGGGATTGTTAACGACAGGGATCATGGTTATTGGGAGATGTCTTACCGAGCCCGAGGTACGTCTTTCTCCCCCTTGATCTTCGCCCACTGAGGTAGACAATAACACAGTTTGGTCTTGAACAACAACTTTGTCTATTCGCTCGGGATGAGGTAATGACATGGATGCATGGAAAGGGGCATCCCTGGACGTTTGATTTGACATTCAGGACAAGCTGTGCGACGAATATCGATGCTGTGGTGAAGCGTGCAGAGGTCATGGCATGTAAAGTTCAGCGAGAGACCGTGAGTATCCGAATTGTATGCGTGTTCGCGTCCTCTGATCGGGATCTGTCGTCACGCAGGCCCAAACGACCACGAGTATGGGTGGCGTTCCAGTCTTGCAGATCGTAACAAACTTGATCTCGACGGCTACGAATCCTGTGCAGCTGATGAGGATGAGTGAAGTGTATCATCCATGGTTTTAGTTTAGCGAATGTTGTCTCCATGTTATCTTAATGATCTTTTAGCTGAATGTTTGATTGCTTTGCATACATGCACATGTACCAGTAGACATAACACAATTGATGCTTGTGATAATAGACCTTATACTACTTAAGTATCACTGAGGCATGCAGGAAACACTGGGTGTCTCCAGCGGTAGTGGTCGCGTTTCCCGAAGTTCATGTGCGGGTGTTGCGTAAGTAACCTTCGGTCTGCCGGAAGGTATTGATATGGACCTCGCTCTCGAGCATCATCTGGGGACAATAGTTTCAGCATGACCTTCGAAAGCTCCATAGAATAAAATATCCACCTCTTCCGCCATCAACGCAATATCACTCCCTGGCCTATTATACATCATCGCATTCGCAAACATCAGATACACATCCCTTTGAAAATCCGTAGAGGTTCTAATCACCCCGTCTTTAATCCTGGCTTTAATTGTCTTCAAGTCCATGGGGCGCTTGATAATCTCGTGGTAATCGGGCGCTTCGGAAGGTTTTATGGGGTTGTGGAAGATATTACCATTGCGGTGTTGCGAGATTTGGGAGTGCAGGAGGGTGATGACGGCCTGGAAGCGCTTGTTAGGGACAGCTTGGGTTTGGGTGGTGGAGGTAGATGGGGTAGATTGGGCCGGTGTAGAGGGGCCGGGGTGCTGCTCACTGCTGGTCGTTCCGCGTCGGGGGCGTGTGACTGTTATGAACTCTTGAGTTTCGAAGTAAATTCAGTTTTTATGAGGTCACAAACCTCGGTCCCCTTCCCTGGGGGTCGCGGGTAAGCTCTCCTCCCGCGAACGCTTCTTCTCGCGTTCATCAATGCTTTCGCTATCGGACACCTTGCGTTTGCCTACATGAAGGATATTGTTCAGTCGAGGCAATTCCATAGGCAATCTGAATGTGGTATTAAACGCACCTGGTATATTCGCTTCAGCCTCAACGGACACATCGCGCTCCTCAGCATCGAGATCCATCGGCGTTTCATGCTCTTGTTCAGCTTGGGAGATTCCGGCGTCTTGTACAGAGGACGTCATTTCTTGCTCACCATCAGACATCTCGTGCTCATGCCCAGGCGACTCCCCTTCACGTTCGGTCGACTGTTCTCTGACTTTTCCCTCTGCGGAACCCTCCGGAGGTTCAGGGGTCAATATCGCCTCTATTTCACTTGCCTCATCTGGGGACGTGGGCTGCTGATCCTCTTCATGCTGTTCTGTTTCTTCTCGTATATGTTCGCCGACTTGAACTGGTCGAACTTCAAGCTTTGCTTGCTCGTCATTCTCAGACTCGTGTTCCTCGCTCTGAGGCGGATGGGATAGTTCTTCTTCCAAAAGCGATGGCTTAAGGCCTGGTTCAGGCTCAGCAATATCGGGTTCTTCGGCCTCCTCTTCTTCTGGCTGGGGAGTGGACAGACGTTCTGGCTCTTCGACATGCTGCTCGTTGCTGTCTTGTTCTAGCCCAGGGCTATCTCGTGAGACATCAAGTGGCTGTATGTTATAACATGGTGAAGACTGAAGACATAAAGGAAGAAGCCGAAACACGTACGACTGCATGGTCATCTTCTGACTCTGGCTCGATTTCCGCGCTGGAGAGCTTGGCACGAATCTTAGCGTCCCATTTGCCATCTCGGATGTCTTTAATTTCTGCGACGATGGTTCTGGGTAACGGTTAGGTTGATATTCGGATGGGAGTGACAGAAACCGGGATCTCACTTGAACTTGACTTCCTCGGCTGCGATTAAGTCGCGTAGCTCTACGAGGCGTGCACTGTATAATTTCTGTGCAAGCTTGAGGTTTACAAGAGCTACGTTGTGCATGTAGATATGAGTATTTTGGAGTGGGATGAGACTAGGGCTCACCATGGACGGTATTATTCTCGTCAGAGCTGGGGAGAGACATCCATAATCGTGCAGTAAGGAGGAGCATGCGTATCTTACCACTCAAGTTGGGCTTCATTTATCAAGCGGGCGTATATATCGCGACAAGACTACAATAAAATATCATCTGAGTACACGATACATAGACACAAGATAGACTGACATTATAAGAAAAGAAGTGTTTTGGGCGAGAAAGGAGGGGGTGTTTAGAGAGAAGTTTTGAGACTTGCTGCCAGGAATTTGCGCCGTACTCGTAGACTGCCTGTGCCAGTAGCAAACATTCTCCATTGGACAATGGGGCGTTCGTTCCGCTCATTCTCCGTCGTCACGCCGGTGTCGATCGTTGAGTAGACCAGCAGCGTGAGAATATCGGCGTCGATCCATACGGCGACATCCAAATAAGGAAATTCCATTCCAGGGTCGACGTCAGCCATTTAAGACTGAACTGCACCAAGTGCTTGCGACTCTTCTCAGTCCAACATGTTACTTTCCGCGTTCGCCACAACACTCGTACTCCTTCCCTTCGCTTCAGCGGGTGTTCACAAACTAAAGCTTAACAAGCTTCCACAAGTTTCACCAGGTCATGCACTCGAGACCGCCTACCTTGCTGAGAAGTACGGTGTACCAGCTCCATACCAACAGCTCCCTTTGATGGGTACTGGCGGTGCTGGGCGTAACATTCGTCCCCAAACCGATGACGATGACCTCTTCTGGACCCAGGAGATCATCAACGGTGGCCACAATGTCCCCCTCACTAG